>JAPSES010000002.1:6158390-6186597 GCA_029822895.1 Maxillicosta whitleyi
TTTCATTATTTATAGTTTATTCTGATAGTGTTTTATTGGTCTGATCCACTTTAGATTGAATTGACCTAAAATTATTTGAACATTTTTGATAATGTTAGTATCGTCAGTGTAATTTTTGTCTTTCACTCATTCATCCCGCGGGCCGGATCGGCCGCATGTTTGACCCCCCTGGTCTGAGGGCAGGACATTAATCCATCTCCTTCATCTACTGTTTATTTGACTGTTGTTTAATTCTGTAAAACCCGGTTGTGATGTAGAACTGCACAAATAAAACTGAACTGAATCCAACATGAGAGTAAAACTAATCTACTCTGTGTTTGTTCTGCTGCTGATCAGAGCTTTCATCCTCATCTGAAACTGAATCTGTTTCAGGGCAAATGTAGAAATCTAAAGCTGCATAAAATCAGGTTGGAAGTCGTTAATGTTTCTACAGACGTCGCTTAAAACACGGGGTCAAACGTGCACCGAAGGCTCCGAAATCTGTCAAATGTAAAAATGACACTGAAGGATGTTAAAATCATTTTAGGTTCATTTAATCTAAAGTGGATCAGACTCATAAAATACTGTCATAATAAACCATAAATAATGAAAACTACAAATTTTGGGGGGAAAAAACATTACACAAAAACATTCACAGAATAGCCTTTTTTTATATATAAAAATGTGAATTTCCTGAAATATCTGAAGAAAAATAAGTCAGATTTTAATGATATTCTGGCTTTTATTAAATATTGTGTGCAGTTTTAGATCCACTGTATCTACGTTGTGATGCACATGTATAAACGATAAACGAAGGTGTCATGTGTCATATTGTAAAAATTGTACTTATTTTTATTCAACGTTCTTTTTATTGGAATCAAGGTTTAAAAAAAAAAAAAAATCATAAAAGGAAAAAAAACGATATTTTGGAATTTTTCATGTAATGTATATACAAGTCCCATGTAACGCATCCCAATCTGAGATTAATGACCCAGTTTCCAGTTTATAGTTTCCACTATATGGTACTGACTCGACTCTCTATTCCTGGGAAACGAGTCCCAGACATGAAAAGGCTCGGTTCATAGAACAAAGTTTGTCCTCGTAGTGAACATTCTCCTTCAGTATCTTAAATTTCACAGCAATTGCACTCAGGTGAAGGCATAAATAATTAAACAAAAAGAAAATGAGGGAGGAGTGGGTCTAGGAGTCAGACTTGAGAGCAAATGAGGTCGTGTTGGGAGAGATATCTTAAAACGCACGAGTTCATGAGTTATCATGGAGCATTTTTAGTGTGTGTATAAAGACCATTACTGGGTTTTAGGTAGAAAAGAAGAGGATTTTGGACCCCCTGAGTGTGTATTTAACCTTTTCAAGACTTAGATAGAAGAAGGGGGTGCTAGGCTGTTTGGGGGAGAATCCTTTGATGGGTGAGTAGAGTAGTGGACGCTATAATGTCTTTGTGCTTATTTATAATCTACAGTTGATGGAGGTGTGGTTAAGGAGGCAGTGGTTGAGGTGGTATGGACATGTGTTGAGAAGAGGGGAGGATATGGAAGTGGGTAGAGTGTTAACGATGGAGGTGGCAGGAACATGAGGGAAGGGACGACCGGAGAGGTGATGGAAGGATGTGGTTGAGGACGATATGAAGGTGATGGCGTTGGAGAAGGAGATGGCAGGAGACAGAGAAATGTGGAGGAGAGGAATCTGTGGACCGGTTGTTTGTGTTTGTGTGTGTGTGCTTATTGATAATCTGCTGGTCAGTAAGAGCTATTCCAAAAATAGCAGAATAGGCGTTAGGTTGCAGGTTAAGGTTCAGTGCCTGTGACAGAATGCTTAAAAACTGCAAGGAAAGGACATGACCCAAACATGTGTGTTAACGTAGCCGGAGCATTATGACATCTGCTGTAATTCTCATCCAACATAACTGTATTCTTTTATGGCGCTTTTCCACTACATGGTACTGGCTCTACTCTACTCTACTCTACTCGGTATTCCTGTGGTTCTTTTCCACTTATGGGACCAGCTCGTCTCAGCTAGACTCGTTACTCTATGGCGCGTTACTTCAGTTTCATCTAAGTTGCCGAAAACTCGCTTGTTGTGTATTTTCTCATCTGGATTTTAACGTCCGCCACCAAAGACTGAATCTATGTAACCGTCTATGGTGTAGTTTTGTTCTGTCATCATGTGGATTTATGTATTGCTATTTACTGTCTACTTCTGCATCTGATTTTTGTAAATCGGCGGGTCACAAAGAAAACTGTCTGACCAATCAATGTCTGCAGTGTTGTGACGTCACGTTTTGGTGTCGGTCTCAACATTTTGGAACCTTGGCTGAGGTTGTACGAAAAAAATAGTATCGGGTCCCAGATTCCAGGTCCTTTTTCATAATGGAAAAGCGAAAGAGCCGTGTAGAGTCAAGTAGAGTAGAGCCAGTACCATGGAGTGGGAAAGTCCCATTAGACTTAGTTTTATTGGCCAAGAATGTGATCCATAGATTGTAGAAGATGGACAGTACAACGCTACGTCATTGTTAGGGGAATTGCCCTGTGTTGCTTCTGTGATCCAGTTTGGCCACTTCCTGATTCATATACCCTCGTCAATAACAAATCCTTCAGACCATAATGATGATGACTTGAACATAGACCAGCCTGATTAAAGTCAGTTAAACGACAGATATCACCCATTTATTGGTCACAAAAAGTCACACAAGCAATATTTAGTTGGACTCTATTTAGCTTTAATTATCAGATCCTTTTCGCACCAGCATCATTTATGCCATGCAACGCGCAAGTAATGTCTCCATCCATCTAGAGTTACATAAAAAATTTTTTTCCACATATCTTGCATTAATGATGTAGAGTCAGTCCACTGTGTGAAGTCTTCTCCATCACATCCCAGAGATCTCTAATAGGGTTCAAGTCTGGGCTCTGTGCTGTCTCATGCTCCTGACCCACTCTTTAACCCTTTCTAGTTCACTTATGGAAATACCCTGAAATTCAACATTTCCACCATAGTGTGTTATTGGAGAACATAACAAAACTTCATTACTTTTGTGAAGTTTTTCCAATTAAAAAAAAAAAAAAATCATTATGTAGAAAATCAAGACCAGTGAAGTTACCATATTTGGTTCCTTACTGGTAAGTCACAAAAGAAAAGAACATACAAAAAGAATACAATGTAAGAAAACACATGTAAGGTGAAAGGAACATGTATTTTAGAACATCAGACCATTACTTCATCATTCCTTATATTAGTACCATTACTTCATTCCTTACATTAGTACCATTACTTCATCATTACATTAGTACCATTACTTCCTGGTACCTAACAGAGCAGGTCCACTCACTGTTCATGCACAGGTGGACCTTACAGACCCTGTAGACCACATTGGACCTCACATTGTGGACTCACTGGAACTCTTACTGTGCTCATCTCTTAATGTATGTGTAAACTACTAAAAATAGTCACTTGTCTGATAAAGTGTTAAAATCTGATCCTGATGAACCCTGGTGTCATCTTGGAATATGTCAATCTGAACTCATCAAACCACATGACCTTTTTCCATTGTAACAGTCCAGCCTTTATGCGCTTTAGCAAACTCATGGTTGTTTCAAGCAATTTATGACATTTGTCACCAGTTTTTTTCACCAAATCTGTAAAACCTGAGTGGTAGCCTAAGTATCACAAATCCGTTAGTCTTCCCAGGATTATGCATGTGAATCACTTCTCTCATGGTGAACCAACTTCAAAGTTGACACCATCACAAGCGGTCTGTTTGTTTACATGCCAAATCAAAACCATCACTTTTCGGACTTCCACAGAGCCACAGTAACAAGGAGGACTGAAGCCGTTTCAGTGTTTGTCATTGCTGTGGCTGTGTGGAATTCTCATTCTAACAATGCACTTCCAACAAAATGTCTGAAAAGACCAGAGTAACATATTGGTTTGGTAAAGAAAAGGACTGCTTGTGATGAAGTACACTTCAAAGTTGTAAAGACTAATGGATTTGTGATACTTAGGCTTTCACTTTAATATCATTACAGATTTGAAAATTGGTGACGAATGTCTGCTTTAAGAAATGACAAAATACTCACAACATCAGTTAGAGTTAAAGAAGTTGTTGCAGATGAAACATTAACTATCCAGTGGAAGGCTCTTACCTGTTTACATTAAAACCAGGTAGGAATGTTTTTGTTTTTGTCTACTATACTGTACTATTTATAGTTTTTAGTTTCTAGAAGTAAAAAAAAAACAACGAATGTATTCTGGCCCAAATCATGTCACCCATCTTTATACATGTGCAAATACTAAAAAAAAATCCAACTCTGTTTAGATTTAGAAATGAAGTACAACATGACCAGTGTCCTATTAGTCACAAGTGTAGTACAATTACAAGACTTGAATTCTCGCCTTCTTAATTTAATAAGGTCAGAGTTATAAAACTGTGAGTACTTAACTATGACTATGTTTGACATGCCCATTGTTGACTGTATAGTACATTTAATTCTGTTAGTTGACTTAACTTAGCTTTTTTTTTTTTTTTACTGTGAATCTCAGTCACATAATCTGTTGTGTGTTTTCCACTGGCTTTGATGCACACAGTTTTGTATGCGGTTTTATGTGCTGGTAAATTAAATCGCCCTAAGAGCTAAACATGGCTTTCTGTGTCACATCTTTTCTCTGCATAACAGCATTTTTAATAGAAAGAGAGCTCAATTCTGAACAAAAAACATCCATTCATGTTTCCTCATAGAATATAAATGCTGCAATACAAGTGCAAGATGCTGCAAAATTTGAAGTCCTGTCTGTCTGTGATACCTCATTGCCCTGAATTATGGGCTTTTAAATGGAGTAAACAGAGACAGAGAGGTGCTCTGTAAAGTAGCGATTTCATGAGTAACTACCAGTGACGTGTGTGCATTCCTATAGGTCAGTAAATCGTAAGTCCTTGCTTGTGCCGTTTGCAAAGGGATGTCAGTTTTTCATGGTGCTGATGCTGCGGTGGCTGGTTGACGCCTGCTGGCATTATTTGTTTATTCAGCCCTTTCCGTGTTTGTTTGCCCACACAGCCTGGCATCAGTCATCCGGGGTCAGGTCCTCACGGGAGATGGGACACCACTGATTGGAGTCAACGTGTCTTTTCTGCACTACCCGGAGTACGGCTACACCATCACACGACAAGACGGCATGTAAGAGAGTCTCTCTGTGCAAACACTTGCATCAGTTGGTGTAGCACACACACACACGCACTGCGATCCACCTGCTTATTTCTACATTCATTTCCATGTCCAAATAACCACGGACACTTTTGTTACAAGCACCTCAACCTTTAGATTCAACCTTTGCCCTTGCAAATACTTTATTTGTGGCACACACTTCTATCCCCAGACCAGAATGGACAAATGAAGAAAGCTGTCCAAAAGTGAGGGGGATTTGGACTGGCCCTTATCCAAAATGGACTCAAAACAAATCGAAACGGCAGCACATTGTGCCCTAGAACAATTCCTCATGCAAATGTCACAGTGGTGGAGGCCATTTTGAACCAGGCTGTTTAAAATGCATTGAATCAGCAAGGGTAGAATCAATCTGCCCGCGGTGTAGTAAAACATGGGATTACTGTCTGACCTTCTCCTGCTATTACCGCAGACAGGTCTTTAATAATGGGAGTGCAAATACATACAAGACAAACGTATGTCACATATTTTAGGGGGGGGGTTCACCTCAGGTGCGAGCTTTATTTTGTAGATGCTTGTTGCAGATAGTGAGTTAGGCCTTCATTTAAATTCAGCAGATACACATTGTGTTTATGTGTTGCCAGTGAGGAATAAAAAGCTTATGAGTGGCAGAGAATTGTACAGCTGTTGTTATGAAGCACAATCCTTGGGTGCTCACATAGTTGAGGATTAGCTGATTTCTTCAGATATTCCACCCTGTAACTCTTCTGACAAGGAGCGTGATAAATGGTCGGGGATAATCACACTTGGTTAGCCAACAGATCCGCTCAGTGTGTTAAGAAGGGGGTGCAGCTTCAAAGCCTGGCCTCTTGCAGCTGTGAGCTCCTCACTGCCCAAAGTGGAGAGAGCTCGAGAAGGAAGCTGTTTTAGGTCAGCTGCACAGCTTGGCTGTTGGCGCATGTGTCCGTGTGTGTGTTTGGGCGCGTGTGTGTGGCGGTTTGGGTGTGGATGTGCGTGTGAGTGATGTGCGTAAGCGTCTGAATCTGTGAGGTTGTGTGTCTTTGTGCATGTGAATGCACGCAATGTCACCACACAGATGCTTTACCCCCTGGGTAGTAGAGCCTGCAGAATATATAGAGCAGCACTTCAAAGACTCGCCCTTCATTTCCAAACCAGTAACTTTTCCCTGAGTAATGTCGTACTAATTAAAACCAGTTCACCAGAGAAAAGTCCCAAGACTCAAGACTCAAAACCAAATTCAACCATAAAGTGTCTTCTTACGCCATGCCCGGTTAAACAAAAGTAATAAATTAGATTCAGTGAATGATAATAATATAAGGAGATAGGAGGGAATATACTTGATAGTTCTCTGTTCCATTGAAAAAGCATTATACAGCTTAGTCTCGAAATAAATGTTTACTTTATTACTATGCACTTTGGAAATCCCAGTTCCATGCAACCTGAGACTCATTTTCACAGATTTGACCATTATTCTTTATAATAATAAACCATGTGTAAAAAGTAAGAAACATGATATGAATATTAGACAAGCTCACATTCCTGGTTTTAACTTGGACCTGCTCCATAGACTGGATTGTGCACATACTGTAGGTGTTTTTAGTTCTGTTCCTGCAAACAGAACCAGACTAGGAGGTAGACTGCTGGAAAATGTCTCAAAATATTAGGAAATATAGTGATGGTTGCCTATAGTGATGATCTCCTATGTAAATAAGACTACAGTCACAATACACTGTAATTTCCCAGTGGTTCTGTGTGTTCTACTGGTGAATATATTTTCTGCTCATCATACACTTGAATGAGATTAAAACCGTCTCTCTGTCATTCCCCTGTTCTCACTTCATTGTAATCCGTTAAGGTTTGACCTTCTGGCCAATGGCGGAGCTTCTCTGACGCTGAGTTATGAGCGTGCTCCGTTCCCCACACTGCATCGCACCGTGTGGCTGCCCTGGAACGTTTTTCACGTGATGGACACCGTCGTGATGAAGCGCGAAGAGAATGACATTCCCAGCTGCTACCTTACAGGCCTAATTAGACCCAATCCGCTAATTCTGGCCACGCCCCTCTCCACCCTCTACAAGACCTCTCCAGAGGACAGTCCCATCATCCCCGAGACCCAGGTGAGGCAGAGGTGACCCCGCGACATTTTAAACGACGTCTTTTTATGGTCGCTTCCACATTTCCGCTCATATCTGATCGTTTTAAATGACTTCCAATTTGACCCACATTTGATCTCAACATTACAAGAATCATTGTCGAGAAAACACAGGGAGAGTAATGATGAAGTCGTGTTATCTGTCTTTTACCACGGCTTCTCTCACTTATTTTTAACGGTCAAATTTGCCTTTGACTGTGCCTTTGAGCTCTGATTGAACTGAGGCGACTCCCCAAATGTTAAGCCATAAATTGTCTCACAGCAACACTGATAAATTCTGACGGCACATTGCACGGAGGTCGCACGCCTCAGGATTTGGTTTGTATCCATTTGGCCCAAATCAGCGTCTAAAATCCCTAAATAGAAAATGTGACTCTGCAGAAAAAAAATGATCTGCGATATATTTGGGCAGTGTTTAAATCTGTACACTTAAGGCTTTGGTGTTGAATCATTCTGAAGTGAAACCTGGCCAAGAGCTGAAGACTACAAAGAAAAATGAAAATGAAAGAATTTCCAGGTATTAGAGCTGTGGTTTTCTAATACCAGTGTTTTTGCTTTGCCTCAAATAATAAAGCATTAATTTGCTGCCTTTGGAGTTAATTTGCATTTAGACCAATGTTCTCTGAGGCTCAGTACAAGACCTTATTATTATTATTATTTTTTTAATATTTTAGTACTTTAATAATGTTTTCCTGCCTTGAATAGAATATAAAACTATGAGGCTTTGTGCTGCACAATCCTGGCAGCAACCCAAATTTCTCTTAAATGACAGTAAAAGGTGTGAGAACTGAAATCCCTATTGTTAAAAGTGCAATAAATCATATAATAAATGATTTTACAGCAACATTTAACGCAATATAAAGTCCTCCGCCGTGTTTGACAGATGTTGTTACTTAAATCTGGACTCTGCACTGTGGATGAAACACTCCTCTGCCTGTTAATTAAAAACACAGGTCCTCCATGAGCAAGTGGCGATACCAGGCAGCGACCTCAACCTGGTCTACCTGAGCTCCAGGGCAGCTGGCTACAAGCCCATCCTCAAGGTGCTCCTTACCCTGGACCGCCTACCCTTTGGCCTGATGAAGGTCCACCTGATGGTGGCCGTCATGGGCCGACAGTTCCAGAAGTCTTTCCCTGCCTTCCCTGACCTCTCCTACACTTTCATCTGGGACAAAACAGACGCCTACAATCAGAAGGTCTACGGCCTGGCAGAGGCTGTGGGTGAGTACCCGCTGAGACGCTGCCATGTGAACACTGTTGTATAAGCATAAGTTCAGCCTCGGTTCCTTTTGCTGCCTTCAGGCAATGAACCTTGGTTGAACTTTAGAAGATTGATTTGATTTGATTTTTTTCAAATTGAAGATTATTTATTCAGGGGTTGCTTCTGTTACCATGTGCAATAAAGATTTAGCAGGTGGTGTGAAATTGTGAAATCCCTCAGTGGTGCATTTTTGAAGGCCAGTGTTCTTTTGCTGACTTCTTTGTTTTGCATGTATGATATCTCAGCAGCAGAAGAGTCGGTGACTAAAAAATATTGCTTAAGAGGCAGTGGCCTGGAAAAAAAAAAAAACAAATCCTGCAAGGAGTCAGTAGTAACAATAAAAACCAATAATAATGACGCCGTTCCTTTGAATTAAGAATATCTTAATCGTGCCCTTTTATTGCTTATTTTATCAATATTCTCATTAGTTGTGACCTTAAGCTCAACTGGGAACAACCTATAAGCAAAAACATCTTTTTAAAGACCTACGTTAGACACTCAAATTAATATTTCAATTCATTAAATATCAACGTGTTCAGATTCATTAGACCTTGTAATGTCACATTCACAGTCAACACATCTGAATTAACATATTAGACTCGGCAGTCGCTACATACTTACAAATGTTAAAGATTAAACATGTATTAAAGAAGAATACTCAGCTGTGAAGCGATTTTCTTTAGAAATTCAGTATAATACTCCTTCAAATCAGGTGTTTTTCTTAATGCGTCTGTTACTTGTTATTGTTATTTTTGTGCAGCTTATTTTTTCTGAGGACAATTTTTTGTGTGTTTTTCCTTCAATTTGAGCTTTTCACTACTTTGTCGCAGCTGTAGAATAATTATTTCCACTGTAAATGTATGCAGAATACTAGCACTACCAACCTCCGTATGCATACGTCCCGCAAACATAATGTTTTCTTATTTGTGTTTTAAAGATTTCTGTGCCCAAAATATAGTGTTAAATTGCAATAAATAGCATTTCTATTAATGCTGCTTGGATTTTGGATGATATAAATGGAATCCTTAGTCCTTTAATCTTAGAATTGTGTTTTAGATTACATGGGTCTTATCATTCCCACTCATATATATATATATATATATATATATATATATACACACTTGGATTCACTGACATCTCATAGCTTTGACCATATCACAGCATCTGTGATATAACTATAATGTGTTCCATCTGAGTCTTTATTGTTTAAATAATTCATGCCACTTTACACACTATTTCAAGTTATGGCTTATTTGCATTTACACAAGATAAAACAGACAAATGAGCGGAGAGTGCATAAAATACAAACTGTGCTAGGTTAGACACAGAATCCCCACAGGTCTTCTAAAATCATCCCAGCTGGAGAAAATTACATAGTCAAAGAGAAAGCAGAACTAGCAAATACAGAAAACAGCCACGACGTGTTCTGAATGTCTCACAGACTGCAAGCCTCATTGCAGCCATAAAAGTCAGGTAAGGAGGTTACAACCTTGCTCACCATAGGCGTCTTCCGTCATTACTTTCAGTGTCGGTGGGGTATGAATATGAGTCCTGCCTTGATGTGGTGCTCTGGGAGAAGAGGACGGCGGTGTTACAAGGCTATGAACTGGATGCAGCTAACATGGGAGGGTGGATGTTGGACAAACACCACATATTGGACATTCAGAATGGTAAGCAATGCTCATTTACAACCTGTGTGTGTGTGTGTGTGTGATTGTGTGTAGGCTGCAATAGTTGGCCTCTTAGGGTTACAGGCAGGTGGTCTTTACCCTGAATCACCGCAATAAATACTTGAATCAAAATGAAATATGGTTCGTCATCTCATCTGCAGATAATAGAGGAGAGTTTTGAAGGGCCGATCATTCACAGTAATGGCAGAATAAATCAGTGAATAAGTCACTGGGGTGCAGGGCTTGCAACGAATCCACACTACTCAGCTATTTTTGGAAGGAGACGGCCCTTCGCTGCTCGTGGGCTCGTGTTTTTGATGAACAGGCGTCATGTTTAATTCTTGCATTAATTCAATAAACGAAATGAATTTCTTGGTCTGTCATCAATCAACAGCGCTTTAATCGCCAAGTACAATAAATGGACAAGAGTTTGTCTTTGTCGCGCAGCTGCAGGACATGTCGTCATGTTCAAGAAGGAAGTGAAACATACATAATGGACTATCAAATATACATCCAGAGTACCGAGTCACTGCAGGGTTACAGTACCAGGGGTTCTCATCCTTTAATCTGGACAATTCCAGTTCAGGCAGTAATTTGACTGCAATTATAAGAAGTAGACCTCGGGGTAGTGTGCATTGTCAGTTTGCCAAGCTGCTGTTTTGACATGAAACCCACTTCTGCTCACAATCGCTGTTCCAGTTGTCCAAGACAATTTATGTCCCTTTCATCTGGGAAACGGCCGAGGTTACTGTCGTGGCCTTCAGCTGAGTCTTTAGTTTCTAACTGTCAGAAGGGAGAGGGGAGGTTTTTTCTGTCTTTTTTTTTGCATGTGCGATTTTTTTTCTTCAATGTGGCATTCTTTATCTTTTACCCTTTAGTATTGAATTCCATTAATATAGAGTGAAAAATGGATGGGTGAGTAGTTGGATAATAGAAGATAGAAGTATGATGGACTGATGAATGTACATTGTAGACAGATGGATGGGTAGATATGTTGTAGATGGATAGATGCATATATATATATACACACACAGTAGATATCTTATAGATGATAAACACTATATGGATAAAAATATTGGGACACATTGTTAAAGCTCATCAGGTGTTCTGTTCACGCTGATTTGAGATATGAACAATATTTCAGGTGATTTTTTTTTTCTTTCCTTAGTCAGATGTGAACAAAGTAGATGGTTATTTGGAGCAGAAAATTACTAGTTACAGTCAGAGCATGAAAACTATTTTACAAATTTAGAGGTAGAACATTTAAAAACATAGTCATGGATAAGAAAAAAAATCATTGTTGTGAGAAACTGAGTAAAACCATCTTTGAGCCATTTTACAAGCAAAGATAATTTAAATTAAACTAACCAATGCAATGATATGTATCACAATATAAAACTATATCATGACATTTGTGATTATTGTTTTGTGTAATAGACCCTTGTTAGAAAGTAAATACACTTGAATTCTATGTGTCTGAATATTTTTGCCCATATAGTGAATATGGGTCAATATATATTTGAAGGACTTTGGAGTCCATGGCATATATTTTGCATACATTATTATTAAAAGTAAAACCAAAACAAAAATGTTTTTTTTAATGTTCATCTCTTTAAAAATCCCATCATTATTTAATTATTAATAGATGATTAATAAATAGACTAGACTCCAACATATGTTCTTTCTCCTCTTTCTTAGATATTTAATGTAAATTTGTGTGTGAGTGAAGTGTTCAACTCTGTTAACAGTATTACTACAATATTTTTATAAAGACCTTTCACTTTCAATTTTACTCAGTTGTGTGTATATATATATATATATATGATATATAGAAGAATCTACCGTGAAAATGCAACGTGGTGTAATGGTTATGTTGATTTTTACACTTGAAAATGGCAAAAATGTATGTATTATGTTACCCTGTAAAGTCCCTCAATTATATATTGACCCATACAGACAGACAGATGGACAGTTAGACATAGATATACAATAAAGAGAAACAGAGCTACTTGGATAGATAGTTAACGAATAGAGGAACAGTTGTAGTTGTAGATAAACAGTATAGATGGATATAGACATGAATGGTGATCGTTGTATAGAGACGTATATACAGGTGATAGATGGATGGATAGTTTAAATATAGATGGATGGACATATTTATACAGTAAATCTGTCTTGCGTGCTGGCAGGTCTGTTTTGTATTTGGACCTGTGAGCCACGTCGCCTGGGGACTTTCTCAGCTGTGGACCTGGAGTCGCTCATGATTAACTGATTCAACTTTCCACTGAAGGACAGAAAAAGCAAAGTCAAAATGTTCCATCTGATGTAATGTTTAGACATTCTCTAGTTCTCTAGTTCAGTCTATCACTTTTGAGCTTCAGGCAGGTATGTTTATTTTATGCATGTCAGTTTGGTACCGAGACGTGGTGTGGGGCTGGTTTTAAAGCCCAGTGAAATGCTGTCTTTGTAACTTCTTACCTTTTTCAAAGCTATCGTGGGCTTAAAAAAATGACTTTTCAAAGGCTTATTGTGCTGAGAGAGATAAAACCAAATTTCATCACTTTGAGGCAGATAATATTTAAATGTATTCTTATATAAATACAGGGATACAGAAAGAGTGTTCTCACTTTTAGTCGTATTTAAGCTTAATTTAACATGAAATGATCTCTCTATGCTCTATGTCAGTGTTTCTCAACCACTGTAGCCATGGCGCATAAGTGTGGCATGAGAAATCATCAGGTGTGCCGTGGAAGATTATCCAATTTCACCTGATTGGTTCTCTAAGCGAGCGGTGTTATATAAATGCATACGACTGCACGTTTCAATGATCCACTCTACAACAACAGTCTCCAGTTTCCATTTACACAGTGGAAAAAGTGAAAGTGAACCGGCCCCAATGCAGTGTGTTCTGTTGATAACGCTCCCCTCACTAGTGATACGTGGATCACTGGAGTACCCGTAGGACCTGTGGATCGGGTTGGGATGGGGGGGATATGCCTCTATTACACTACGATGGGCGTCAATCTGTAAGATGGGGGGGCTCCATTCGAGGCGTCGCTGATGCACCCCTCTTAGCTTTCTTGTTCCGAGACTAGATTTGAACTAGAAAAGCACTCAGAGAGCGCAAACCTCCTCCAAGCAGCACAGTTCCCCCACATATTGTCACTGACATCCCGCAATATTACTGCCACATTTGTTTTTTTAATGTATTTTATTAGATTCTTGACACTGTAAACATACCCACAGAAATGTGAATTACATGGACTAACAAAGAAATGAACAAATCCACATTTGTGTAATGGTGGTTTTCTCCAGGATCTAGCTCCATAACTATTGAAGATACGTCTATAGAAAGTCAGTGGACTATATGAGAAAACAGGAGTCGCCATCTGGTGGACATTTGTTATTATTACCACTGCAACGCCACTGATAACTAATAGAGAATCCTTTAAAAAAATTCCTGGATCCGGACAGTGATCCGGATCACCTCCAAAATTTCATCATCTGTTCCTTGTCTCAGAGCGAACATTTCCTGAACATTTGATTAGGTTTGGTCAATAATTAAACCAGATACTGAGAAACAAAATTTTTGGCCCCATTGACCCCTATGTTAACGAAAATTTCAAAGTGATCCAGAATCCAGGATTTCTTCCGGATCACCCCTAAAAGTTAATCATTTCTTTCTTGTGCCATTGCCAACAAATCCTGAAAATTTCATCAAACTTCGTCCATAACTTGTTGAGTTATGTTGTTAACAGACAGACAGACAAATACTGGCAAAAACATAACCTCCTTGGTGGAGGTAATTATATTTCAATAAATATACATTGTTATACATTTTTATTCGGTGGTGTGCCTTGTGATTAGGGTTGGGAATCTTAGTTGTAAGTACGATACGATACGTATCTAGATCCGATATATTTAAAGATACGCATGTGGCACCTCAAGATATGTTACAATTCACACCCAAATCATGATACTGTGCGGCTAAGTACATCTTAATTCAACAGATTCATTCTGGTAAAAATGTGCAATTCAATGAGCTTGATTATTTATTTATCAATTAAGACCATGACTTTTTTTAAATTGTCTTTCATTCAGTTTCAGAACACGTGTTTGTTTGCAAAGTCTTTTCTCTGTAGGTTTCTAACACTTAACTTCTTGCTTTTAAGTATTCTGGGATGTGCTGTTAGATCTGTATGTGACTGTTTAAGGAAGTATCTGCGGCAGAATTTAATACAGTTGATCTAGTAAAAAGTCCATGTTCATGAACCACATGTGGTTACCTCCTTCTATGTCTGTCACATTCACACACAGACGGTACAGGATTCGTGGGCGGAGCTTATACCGTTAGCCCATACTGTTATCATCTCATCTGTGAATCTGTGGCACACGTTAACATTGGTCTGAAGAAAAGGAAGACTTAATGCAAATAATGATTAACACATTTAAATACAAGTAAATATATTCTATAGAACGAATAGAATTGTATCGATAACCAATGCACCACGATTGTGTATTTGTGTGTCAGTGCATCGGTACGTATCAGATAATCTACACTATCCCTACTTCTGATGTTTCTAATGTAAAATATGTGCCGAGGCTCAAAAAGGTTGGGAAACACTGCTCTACGTGGTCATCAGAAAGGGTCGCTTTGACTCGACGCATAAGATCCAGTTGTAAACATGCAGACAAAACATGGAGCATTATTTAATATTCTTCAGTGTGAGATTCCTCTGCAGTGTTGTGTCATACGCCTACATACTCGCAAGAGGATGTGCTATTCACGTAACAGGTAGGAGTCTCGTTCTATTCTCATGTGTTCCCTTTGCCATGCTTTAACGGAACTAAAACAGATTCGGTTCCGGCAAATATATAAATATTTTCATCAGGCAGACTTTTATTCGGCTACAAGTTGGCCTTCAGCAGCAATCAACACTTTAGTTTATGTCATTAGGAGGCTGCGTACTAATAAGTCTCCCAGCTACTAGTAGTCATTGATGCTTTTGGTTTCTGTGAGAGACAGATAAATCACTTTGAATTAGATTTTTTTTTTTTTTTCACGCTGCAGTTTCTGATTCTTAAAGACTTTATTTGTAAATTACTGTCACTGGGGTCTGTGCGGTTATCGCTGAAGGCCGGGTGTGTAGTTTATTAGCCGGTTTACACAAGCTCTAATGGAGTTATTCAGCCTCCTTTCATTACTTCTGCAAACTTCTGAAACAAAAATATAAATCTGCCTTTGCCCTTTGTGTCCTTTTGGGCCCATACATCAAGTTCAGCGTAAACAAAGTGTTTTATATACCCGTGCAGGTCTGTTTGTGCAACTCAGTCGACTGATGGAATATGGCTTTTTATAAAATCTCGCACGCACACCCACAATTGGCAGGGGCATCAGTAATCATCCCACAATACTCAGTGGGTTTGCACGGTAATATCATTCATGTATGCTGCATGTGTAACAGTCGACTTACCTCTCGGAGATTGCACAAACTGTCTTTTGTCGGATACGGTTGAGGAAAACATGTCAGAGAGCCAGTCTGAGAATGTGAGTCGTCCTTTACTTTGTTCAAACCTTGATGCTACTTTGTCCTGCTTCTTTGCTGAACATTAAAAGAACAGACATAAGGGCCCATTGCCGAACCCAATCTGTCAAGCCATCCAGAACGTGAAGTTTGTGAAGTGTGTAAAAGAACACTGAAATATGCCTCCAGCTTGACTGCTTCTGGTGCATTTTGTTTCATCCCACCTGTCTGAAAAGTAAAGCTCAAGCATCTCCAAAGCCTTCACTGTGGCAGCATCACAGTTGGAGTTGTAGTTGTTGTGAGATGCGCTTGTGATCAACAGATAGGTGCAGCACGTGTGATATGCTAATGTGTACTGCATCCTTTATTAGACTGAGTTGCGTTGGGTGGATTTATCAGAAAATTGGATGTTACAGTGCATGAAAAATCATCGTGTGCAGGATTGTACTTCTACATGGAAACAGTGATGACAGAAATAAAACAACAAGCAGATGGTGTCTAGTTTTCTCCTTTCTGCAGTAAATGCTGCAGTCTCCCCAAGGCTTTTTCACACATTTCACTCGTTCTGTTACAGCATCACCCCAAAAATAAAATGCAATGTCTGACTAAATCTGAAAGATTCAAATATAGTTTAGCAAAAGTTATGTTGTTCTGTCTCCTTTATCCTCGTGTGACAGGAGCTTAATCAATTTACCCCAAAGGCTTTCATGCCACAATCCTATTAAATCAACCAAAAGACACTGAGTTCTGATTGCATGAGAATTGTTTCGTATTCGCATCTTCAGTCCTCTAGTGTTCAGTCATGGAAAAGATATTAGACCATCAAAAGCCATCAGAAACAACGGTTATGCAATCCAGTACTGACTCCTGTGTGTGTCATGTGACTAAAACAGACCGAAAACAAAACACAGAATGAATAAAGGCACTAGATATTGATGTAAGAACTGAAGTGATTTTGTTTTTTTTTTTATCAAGAAAACATCAAAAATGTATAGATATCAGCTCTGAAATTAAACTATTATGAGCTATTTTCATTGTTATTATATTTGTTCAAACAAATGTACCTTTAGTTGTATTTGTAGATCATTTATCAGACAGGGGTAGAAGGTATAGGCTGCTCAGGAGGGTTACTGCTGCTATCTGACCAACCCACCCGAGCAGCCATTAGACACATTAACATCATTAGGACGCTTCTGACGAAAGGCTACAGGAAGTATCTGAGACTAGTCAAGCAGGTAAACAACTACCCCTGTCTAATAAATGAATGATCTACAATCAGTGGAAGACATTATGAAACTTTACCGGTACCTTGAGGCATTAAAATGAACAAAAACTGAAGAAAACAAGGGGTGGTCTAATAATTTTTTCCACAACTGTATACTGCATTCACATCCAAACATCCAAACACCATCTATAATCTTATCTGTCTTCACTCTTACACATCTAATTTTTATTTCAGAGGTTGTGTGAAGGTACCTTTTCTTCCTTGCATTTTCCCAATCCAAACTGAATAATTCAGACTTGCATTTAACCACTTTTTGACATTTGAGATTTATGGCCTGTGTGGGTTTTTGGGAAAGGAATGCAGTTCGATATCTTTGGTCGGCACAAAGATGAATCCAAATATCAGTTTGCCTTCGTTGCTGCTCCAGTATCGATTCTTTAATGCTGTAAACCTTGACTAATGTCCTCACCTAACGTGTTAGCGAGTGGTGGTCTTCTGCTGCTGCACAGACATTTACTATCTCTGCTTGTCGTGACTGCTGCATCATTTTTGCGGCCCTTCGAACATCTGAGGACTTTTTCTCTCATCATTTGTGGCAAAAGACCCGAGCAAAGCAGCCTCGCTCTCTCTCTGCCTCCACTCCAGAGCCTGTCTAACCAGATAAGGCAAATTGCTGGTGTCTGTGCTTTAGTCCTGCTCCTCTTTTCTTCATTACAAGTGGATATGCCTTCTCCTCAGTCTGCAGCTTGTCTTTATCTTGAGTAACATAGTTGATTCTTATTGGACACAGAGTTCAGCAACTCAGTATCCTGGAGTGTACTTACAGTACAGCTCACACACAGGCTGCATTTAAAGCATTCAGTGGTTTCCTGCCCACTCTTAGCCTCTATCAGGGTGAATCAGTGGGTGTTTGGGTGGTATCTGAGGGAATGACTCCGTGTAAAGGAGAACAAAGAAGGACAGGGTGCAATTAAGACGCACTCCTGCTCCTCCTCTACCAATCTCTTTACTCTCTGTGTCACCAAGGTGACATTGCTCTGGGCGCTCCAGATTTTTTTATCAGGTATGGCGACTCGGCCTTGCGTTTGTGCCATTAATCATCTCGGAAGCTGTGATGTCTGCATTAAAGCGTTCTTTTTTTCCCACTACATGATGGAAATTAGCATTTTATCAAAGAAATTGTTGCCTTGTGTAATGATTTTAAGGACAGAATCAATTGAATGAACCAATGAGCGACTACACATTTGTTGTAGCAAATGGCCTTGTAGTTACAGACGGGGAACTGAGGGAATCTGCGGTTCTGTGACCTGGAGTCAGAGTATGTGAATAAAATGCAAAAGCAATTTCTGCTTTTTGTTCAAACTTTTTTGTAGAGATTCCACTGAATTTTTATTCAGCAGTAACTCAGTTTGCACAGTAGAAAATTACAATTGGTTCCTGCACGACCTAATACATTTACAGTCCTTTATTTTTCAGTATTTCCTCCCTCTCCGTCTGAATGTTTGATAATGTTGTAAATGCTGCAGCTACAGTGTTTTATGAACAGTGCACTGGTTTGATGAAGCTGTAGCGCTGTTTTGGAGTTAACTTGGAGCAAAACAGACAACAGACTCTCAGATTCTGTCTAAAAAGCCTTTCCTCATTACGCCAAGTAAAACTGTGATGGGTTTTTTTTTTCTTATTCTCCAAACCCCCCAACAAAAAAAAAAAAAAAACGCCTCCACACATTCATTTACAGCACAAATCAATGAGCAGACACATCCCTAATGGAAGATCCATTCAGCTGCCATGCTTAAACTTGACTTACAGTCTCCTCTGCAAAATCTGTCAAGGTTTGCTTCTGTCTGCGCAGAGGAAAGAAAAGAAAAAACTACTTTACCAAACTGTTCTGTTTAAATTGTTCTTTATCCTGTCAAAGTTAGTTAATGACAGTTACTGTTGCATGCCTTTTGAGTTTTTGTTTATTCATATACAGATAACAACCATATTCAGAAGTCAGAATCAGAGCGGAGAGAAATAAAAGTCATCTTTAGAAATATGTTTCAGGACCCCAGAGTCATTTTAGTCCAGACACTGCAGGAGTCCCTCCCTCCCCAGCTCGGGGCACTGGATTGTCAGAAGTCTAATTCCCATCAGTCCAGCTCTCCAGCTGAGACGTCAAAGGCTTGATCCTCGCTACAATCATCAACAGTAATGTGTCATGGCCGAGTGTCCTTGAGGGAAGAAAACTGAACCTTAATCTGTTCACTGGCTCTGAGTTATTTCCCACACGAGTGTCTGAAGTTGTGAGAGCAAATCAAAGTTAAAGAGTACAGAATATGGAGAGAATGTAGGGGGTTGTTAAGGATTGATTAGTGTATTTAATTTGTTCCATTATGCCATGTAATAGCCTATGGTAAAGCCTGTGTGTACTGTAAACTATGATGGAAGTGTAAATGGAGAGGACCACGGCAGCTTGCCAAGATGACCTCAGCATTAAATTTGTTTTTCTTTTTTTTTTTAAAGCTGAATGGAAGCCAAAGTGCCTGACTGCTTGTATTGCTGCAGCTGATCCATGCCCTACACATCGCGTTACTCCTCTGCATATTAGAAACATCTTTGTCATCCCTGTGAATGTTAAACAGCTCTTACCTATTAAACATATTATTCCGCATTATAATTCTGGCCAGATTACACAGCTTATTTGTTATTTGTAGCGATGCTTCCGGGTTCGGTGTCAACCTTTTAGCTCAGTGAGTGTTTCATCACGCTGTGTGTTTCATTCGATGAGCAGGCGCATGGATCACGGTTCAATTAAAGTCCCAAGGTCGTGCGTTTGATGGCGTCACACATAAAACCATCCCCCGGATCTATTTGTCTTTGTTAGAGGTTCATGTATAATGCGCTGCGATACAAAAGCTGGATTGGTCAGATTGTCCTGTCAGGAGTCTCTCTCCAGACCTTGCCTCCATTTGAATTTGCCCTTCAATCAATTAAATCAATGAAAGGAACTAATCAGAAGAGAGATGTGTGCGACACGACGGCACGCCTCGGATTTCACATGGAGTACGTGGAGGGTTACGATGGCTTATGGGATAATGCTGCAGGAGAACGACATTATGTGGCCATTCAGTGGTGTCATAGATTCACTAATTAGGGCAGAGGCTCTGTGAATTCAAACAAGTTGCTGGATGTGAATAATTAAGTGCTTCCAGCATGCACTTCTTCCCTTTGATGTGTTTTCCCCTTTGAAGAAAGTCCCTCTATATCAGTAACCCCCTCCTAAAAAAGCCAGTTATATCTGCTTCTTGTTAAAATATTAATCTGTAGTGACTCACCAAATTTGTCGAGTCCAGAGTAAATGTATGGTCTGGCATTAGAGGGAGGTGTCGCGCAAACTGTGTAAGTTTCCTCTCTCACTTTGACAGTGAGGAAAAACGAGTTCCTTTCAAGTTGAAAAAAGGCATTTTTAGCATAATATATTTAGCTTCTGGATGGGTTTCAATAGTCATATGATTGATGTACTGCAGTTTATCAGCGCAACTGAGGGTCAGCTGCTTATTTCTGGAAAGGAGGTTATGAGATCAGTCGTGTTTGTGTCAGAGGGATTACATAAAAAGTCTGTTCAGTGTGTGTGTGTGTGTGTGTGTGTGTGTGTGTGTGTGTGTGTGTGTGTGTACATGTGAGTGCAGGTGTAGTGATCTTTTTCTGACACGTATTGGAATCTTTATATGAATTTATTTATATATATATTGTTCTGATTTGAAGCGGCTGTGGCTCAGTTGGTAGAGCAGATTGTCCAATGACCCAAGGGTTGACGGTTCAAACCCTGGCTCTGACTGCCCATGTGTCGAAGTGTCCTTGAGCAAGACATTGAACCCTAAATTGCTCCCAGTATGGTCTGTTTTGTTGTACATATGTGTAATGACAATAAAGGCATTCTAAAAAGAGTTAAAAAAAAAAAAAATCTGGAAAACTGTTGCATCTTGCTGTTTCCGTTCAAAGCTAATTTTTAATGTAAAAAAAAGCCAAAACCTTTACCTTCCTGGGTCTCGGGAAGATATAGCATAAATCTAACAAAGGTAATGTACAAGTGGTAATAAAATAAAACCATCATGGCAAAAAAAGAAAAAAGTAAAGTTAAAAAAAAAAAAAAGTAGTGTTTAAATTTTTGTGAAACTTGCCGAAATGCTCGGCCACGGGCCAAGGACTAACCCATTACCTGTAAGAGGCTGGATATCTGTGCTTATTCTGAGATAAAACGAGTAAGTGTTCGGTTCAATTAGATCACTATGGGGCCTCGGTGGAAGTAAACTCTCTGAGTGTCCTTCTAATTTTCTATCTCTTCTATCACAGTAACTTTAATGGAACTGATTCAATCACATCGTCTAAATTTCAGCACGTACTTAAGTCATTTAACTCAACACTTTGTGGTTAAACATAACTTTATAGTCAGAGGAATGTAAAAAGATGCTTAACTGAATGATTGTTTTGATTGCACCTGTTATCTTTTACAGCCGTTCTCAAACTTTTTACAGTGGACAACCCACGAAATATGTTTTAGCCAAGTACCCTGAACTCTTATTGATGTATAAAATGTATTCCTCTGTCAAAGGTGTGTGTTTTTATTTTCAAATCTTTGTAAATAAGCAACATATATTTAACATGAACATATTAAAAGTAACACCTTTTATAAATATGGTTTTTATGCAAAATATGAACTGAAATGCATCTTTTATTGCTAAGAAAAATAAATGAACAGGTGATTAATGAACAAATTAACTTTTCATCAGCAACAAATAATGACTTAATTACTCAAATAAACTCATTTTCAATAATATGAAATGGAAATGTTTTTAAAATGTAGCTAAAGATTAGGAGGGGCTTTGAGTTTTTAAAAATATTGAAATGAAATGAGGTCAAGAGTGTCACTTTTTATTATATGAATGTATTTTGTTGTGTTTTACATTTCAGCATTAAGATAAAGTAAGACATTATTGATCCCATCATTGGTAAATAACACATCAGTGCAAGAGAAACAGGTAGAAAAAAAAACACAAGTGAGTAAAATATAAAGAAAATGAGAAATTTGATCAAATGGGAGGAAACACGATGACTTATTTAATGTGTTTTTTCCTGAAAAAGTGCCCCCTGGGCTTCTTTCGAGTACCCCTGGGGTTACGCGCGCCACCATTTGAGAGACTGTTTTACAATGAGCTAAAACTGTAATGCATTCAATTCCATTACAAGATAAAAGATTATTTTAACAGCTTAGACTAAATAAAATGTCCGGTCTTCTATCCTCTCCCTGGTCAAATAAAATCCGCAAACAGTAAAGGTTTCCTTCCTGAAGCTCAAGTATATAATCACCATCATCATAATCATAAACATAATCATCCAGGCAAAAGGAAATCAACATAAACGGATGACGATTTAACATAAAGTGCATCCCTTACGTTCTTGTCGGCAGGACGGTAAAAAAAAAAACAAAAAAAAAAACATACAGATTAAAAAACTCATTTCACTGAGCTGTTACAAACAGCGTGTCATCCTCTGGAGAAGCATTAAACCCCAAAGTCTTTAGGGCTAATGGTGATTTACCTCGACGCAACTGTGCACATAGGGATGTTCAAATTATATTAAACATATTGTTCAACACTGCTGTTGTTGTAACGAGACGATGAGGAAGCGATTTAACATCAACGAGACGCTTCTGTCTAAATATGTGAAACCTTACAACGATCGATAACGCGATAAATAGGACTTTTTTTTGTTTGTTTTTTTTACTTAAAAGTTCATAGATAACGTTCCATAATAACGGTACCAACTGAACGTGTGTGTGTGTGTGTGTGTGTGACTCTCTTCGGCCATGTCTGTCTCTGCAAAAAAAACATGGATCCCAAGAGAATCCTTAAATGCTGGACAGATAATGAGCCCACATGCTGCTACCAGTGACAAACAGGCGTTTTGCTTTCAGACATGCAAGTAACTGCTGTTTTGTTTCCCAGGCATCCTTTACAAAGGCAGCGGGGAGAACCAGTTCATCTCCCTCCAGCCTCCTGTGATCTCCACTGTCATGGGGAATGGGAGGCGCAGAAGCATCTCGTGTCCCAGCTGTAATGGCCAGGCCCTGGGCAACAAGCTGCTAGCGCCGGTAGCCCTGGCGTGGGGCATCGATGGAAGTTTGTATGTGGGAGATTTCAACTACATCCGACGCATCTACCCATCTGGCAACGTCACCAGTATCATGGAACTCAGGTAAGGAGTTTTAATCTGTAGCACGTCGACTCTACCCGTTACGTCTACAGATATAATGCACTATAGTCGAGGGTGTAACTTTGGGTTAAACATTGGGGGGGGGGTCACACTCAGGGCTGTTGCAGGGTTTTAAAACTGCTGGGATTTGTGATGTGCGGCTGAAAATCTTTCAATTTTTGAATGAGTGGGTGTGAATTACACGTCACACAAGAGATCTATATTGCTGAAATTACTTTTGAACTAAAATTACTTTTGAATTAAAAAAAAAAAACATGGCAAGAGTAAGTTAAACTTGGTTTGATCTGGCAAAGGAAATGAGGAAAAAATGTACTCTAACCATGTACGCACATTACATTAGCAGATGGTGAGAGATGCTCCGATATTTATGGTAAATAAAATGAATAAGGAAAAAAAATTAACAAATTATTCATGCAAAATGGTTAATACATTTATTAATCGGAATGATGTGATTATATTGGTTGGATCAAATTTTTGGGGGCGTCATAACCCCTCTGTCCCCCCTGTAAATTACGCCTATGACTATAGTAATTATTTATAGCAGGAAGGGGGAGGGGTCAAACTCATTTCTTCTAGCGGTCTCAAATGGGCCGGACCAGTAAAGTAATAGCATCATAACCTATACATAATGACAACTTTTTAGTTTTAGTGCAAAAAAACAAAAACGTAAAGCTATGAAAATACAGGTAGTCCTCAGATTATGACGTACCCGACTTGCGTTATTTTGACTTTACAACGCTGAAATCTCGTCTGCCATTACTGTTCATACATACTGTACGTACGGTATCTTATTTACTACTTTATTTTCTAAATATGCAGTATAACACATGTATTTGGATAGTTATTTAGAGATTTAGGGGGTATTTAGGGGCACTAAAGGGTTAATTCTGATTTACGCAAAAATTCAGGTTACGTCGATAGCGTAGGAATGGATCTGGTTCATAACCTGAGGACTACCTGTATATAAATACAATTTGATCTGTTGATTTAATATAAAGACAATCCCAAAATACATGAAAATGATTGGCTTTATTTTCACCACATTGTCTCCAGCATCATCCTGAGATTTCTGCGCTGACAAATAGGGTAATTTCATTGACCTTGATTTTCCACATAATAAAACATTTAGAAAAAAAAAATCAGAAAACTAATGAAGTTTTGTTATGTCCTCAAAAACTATCCTTCAACAAAAAAGGTGAAAAAACTGAAATTTGTAAGAAAAATAAGTGCAGTTTAATAATATTACGCCTCAGCTTATCATTTATACATGTGCGTTAGGCGCAAAGTTACACAAACATTTGATAATACGCATAATATTATTAAAAATGTGGAACTAAAATAAGAATAATTTCTAATTCAGTTTCTCATTTACCAAAGTCATTGATCTTCAAGGTTCAATTGGACTAGATTTGCTTCAAAAGACCAAAACTAGTCCAGCAGAACTTAGAAAAATGGAGTTGTCTCTGTTTATAGCTTATTGTGCTATTATTTTACTTTATATCATATTGTTCTGTATGTGGAACGTGAACTAAAATGAGTCTGAAACCCTCCATTGTTAATATCTTCAGTGTAATTTTTGCACCTCCCAAATTCATCCCGCGGGTCAGATTGGACCTTTGGGTCACATGTTTGAGACCCCTGCTTTATAGGTTCAAGAACCTCTTGATGTAAGCAGGTAATGTGTGTATTGTAGCAGGACTGTGTGATATAAAGGTCTTCCTGTATAAACCACTATTAGGTTTCAGTGCAGTATTACCTCACACACATTAATGTTAAGAGCCTCACAACCTAAATTGCTTTTTCCAAACCTGATGACTGCAGTTAGTTTCCTAATGGTTGCTTATTTTGGATGTTTATAATCAGCCCTGGCTAGTCCTAGCTTCTGCACACAGATATGGGCACAATGGGCCACAGTAGTTTTTATTGCCCTTATTATTAATGTACTTACATCCACACAATGTTCTCAATTCAAAGCAAAATTGGTGCAGAATAACTCCCATACATGGAGAACACCTGCACTCCAGCCTTTTTTTTTTTTTTTTCTTAAATGATTTTTTCAAATTCTTTTTACTTCAAGTCAGCGGTCCTGGCTAAGAAAAATCAGATTTTTGCTTTTGTCAGCTGGAGGATGCATAGAGAACCTCATTCTACAACATTCTCACACTCTTCAGACTGCACCCACACAGGAGACAAGAAACATACGGCTTCAAATCAGACAGAATGCATTAGTTTGTCTTTGTTAGAGAGGATTCTTGGTATTTTATGCGTGAATGTGTTTTTACACAGCGTCAAAACTGAATGGAAAATCATCTAATTTGACCTGAAGTAATTTTACCTTAAATGTATAACTAGAAGTTTATTCAGATTTGTCCACTGTCTTCACATTTGAATCTTAAACCTTGACATACGGCATACAATATTCAAGTCCAAGTCAAGTCTTATTTACATACACACACCAAATGTAAAAGAAAACCTTGAAAGCATTTCTTAGATGCATTTGCAGAAGGAAAATTAAATGTCATCACATTTTCATTTTATTCTACACACATATGGTATGTGTGAAATTACTTGAGATTGATTCATATTTGGTGCATCTTTTTTTGTGTTACGGCCAAAATATGTGTTTTATGAGTTCGACCTTTAGCCACCAAGATTAAATTCCTTCCTGCTTGAACCTAAGTGAATATTTGTGCTGATTTAAAAAAAAAAAAAATCCTCAAGGCTTATTGCTTAAGATATTACATCCAATAGAAAGATCAGACATGAGGTCAGAGTGTCCTTGACATTTTGCTTCTAAATTTTCCACCAAATTTTAAGACATTCTCTTGAGCCATACTTAGAAAATTGCACATTAAATGTAATGGGGGTCTGACAGATTTACCATCTTATATTAATGGACAATGGATGCATGTATAAAGTAATAAAAATAAGCCTTTCTGTGCAGTAATTATACCTACAGAATATGTGCCATATGTAATATAATATATGTTATCAGGGGATGGAGTGACGTATATCAGGATGTGATATTTTGGTCAAATTGCACAGTCCTACTCTATAATTGCAGCTGCTAATGAAAGTAGACTGAATGTGGAAAGTCTGAACTCACTTTACATTTCTACATTATGTCTTCAGTGTGGAGGGGGAAGCTAAAATGGCATGGCGCGCAGACTTTCAGGCACACACATCTTCCCACCACCCATAGAAATTTGAAATCTTTTTCCTATCCATCTCCATAATTAGGAAAGACATCCTGTCTTCAGCATGTAATTGGGGTGATTTACATCCTCATGCCAAGTTGGCATCTCTCAGCAATGACTCTGATTTGGCCAGTTGGCTTATTTCAAAGTGGCAGATGTTGATTAAGCGTACATTGGGTCATCATCCTTTATTGAGACACGTACGTTACCAACATATGAAAACTGTCTTAAATTTACAAAGGTCACCCTGCAAAAAAACTCACCACTTAGTCTGGGGTTGGGGTTTAATTCAGCATTACGATCGCAAGGGTTAGAGTTGACAAACATATTCCCGAAAGTCCAAGAGAGGAGATAATACGGGGGCGAGGAAATGTTCCTGTCGGGACCCAGGCCATAGATCTGAGCAGCGAACGGTGCAACACGCTGAAGTGTGTAACAATATTAATAGGAAGCAGGGCGCCGCTGTAAAGAGGCGTGCATGCTCAGCAACACTTCCCTCTGTAAATAATGGTTTAAGAAATAGTTGTCTCCCAGCAGCTATTTTACAGTAATTACAAGGAGAACATAACAAAACACTACTATGAAGACTTGTGTCAGGTATGGTAAATTTAGTGTGCTACAGGAACATTTTTAAATTAGATGTATAGACTGCACCGATGTAAACCAGAACAAGCGGGAAAAATGGCCTAATATTTCATTAGTGAATTACAGTACATCACATCTGCTTTGTTTATAATTGGTACCGATGCTAAAAGAACACATCTATTTTGTTGTCAGCTATAACAGGTTAGTGTTTGTATGTGTGTGCGTGTAATTGCCTCAACCCTGCTAGCGCGAAAGTAAATTCAGTATTTAGATTCTGGCTTCAGTGGCCAAGTGCAACAACTGGCTGAATCAATATTTCAATACGAGTGGTCAAATTGACAAAAGCAGTGGTAATTCAGGATGAAGCTTTATGGCGATCCGAGTCCATATTTTCCTCTCTGCGGGTTGTAACAGCCACAGTCTCGCCTCTCCACTCTCTGCCAAACAGATTGTCTTTGCATGTAAGTTTCTCTTGTGGCTCTGTTGATTCTTCAAGGGGATACTTTGACTTTCGTCGTTTCAGATGTTTGTTTGTCCCTCACCGGACGTGGTGAGGAAGGGGGGGAATTAAAAAAAAAAAAAAAAATTGCGTTTTAGTCGACTTCTAAGTACTTGTTGGCAGTGGCTTTATTTACTCCTCGTTGTTTTGACGGGGAATAAAACGTCCGGTTTATAAATCTGTCATATGACCAAAAAAAAAAAAACAATAAATGGAACGACAAAGAAGTATCCCCTTTAAAAGTTGCTAGTTCAATTCATCAGTTTAACTCTATTTTTTTTCTTCTTTCCCTCCTCTCTGTCTACCGCCTTTTTAGAAATAAAGACTTTAGACACAGGTAGGTGTGTTCCTATTAGTGCATGTTTTTGTACATTCTCATCTTCACCATCTTCTCCGCTCCATTTTTACAGTTACTTTGATTACCGCATAATTCTCACAAACCCATTAGTGCTTAATTACAGCCGAATAACCCAAAGTACACAAAGCTGTCAGACTTGGTGCAATCGGATAAATAATGAAACAGCTACAGACACACAAACACTGGTAATGTTGATGAGCGTTTATTAAAAATAGGATAGAATAACCTTTTAGGAATATGTGCAAACGTGCCTTAATTGTAATGCGGACCCGTACGATTTTGCAGTAAACCGGGGGGGGGGGGGGG
>JAPSES010000002.1:6186697-6207030 GCA_029822895.1 Maxillicosta whitleyi
CTGTTTATGTGTCACATGTTCACTGTGGTACTGTTTACGTGTCACATGTTCACTGTGGTACTGTTTACGTGTCACATATTCACTGTGGTACTGTTTACGTGTCACATGTTCACTGTGGTACTGTTTATATGTCATGCTCACTGTGGTACTGTTTCAGACACTGTATCTCTTTCATAATTAATAGCTTAGTTATTGTTTGTTGAGTATTAATTATCCTCCTTGTAAATCCAAGCTGGACTGACTGTAAATATCCTTAATAGGAAAATTTAATTCTGACTTTATGCTTTAATCTGAACCTGGATTTTCTGCCTCTGTCCATAATAATATACATTATATAAACTAAATGTTGTCTACAATTAACGTTTATTTGCAACATAGTATAGCAAACTATTACATGAACAAAAATGTCTCTGTTTTGAATGTTGTCGACACACATTGATGGTGTTAAAATGGGGTCATGAGACTAAAAAAGGTTGGAAACCACTACATTAATCCTGTCAGTGCATAGAAATAATTGCTGTAAAATACAGTTTTCTTTTCATCTTTTTCATGGTCATCAGATATGACCTATTTGGACGTTCAGAGGCTCCGTAGTTACCATGGAAACTGCGTCACGTTCTACAACTTTGATTCATCAGTTGGATCAATGACAGTGGATGGACACACTGGGTTTTCTATTCTGTTAATGCCAGACTTTAGTGAAAAAAAGTCACTTTTTGTTCAGGTTTTCTGTTCTGATTTGATACCATTTGAATTTACTCTGAGCTTTAATGACATAAGGATCACTGAAGTAAATACAGGAAAGTTGCACTAAAAAAAAAAAAAAAAAAGCAAAATACATAGGACGATATTATAATAAATGGTGATAAGTCAGGTCATAAAGGTTAAATAGAGAGGGAAAAAAACACTGTTTTTTATGGGTTAAAGCAGCCCAGAGACCAGACTTACTTATTTACACTGTTTTTTCCCTCAGGACACATTGGTAGTCATTATAATGGCGGCATCTCGTTACATTGCCAGGATTAGTTTGGGTCTGAATGTCACTTGTACATTCACAAGCTAACAGGCTAGCAACAAGGTTATGCACCTATTATAAACTCCAGTTGAAATTTAGTGAGGAGAGATTAAATGAAAAATAATGTCTGCGCTTGAGATGGTCGGTACTATAATCAGGGTTTCTGAAGGCTTCAGTGACTTAATTTGAGAGTTTTAAGACCATTATGAATGCAATTTAAGTTGTTTTTCATGTTTGTAATGGCAAAACAAAGTATGAGGCATAATTGGAAAATTGGAGTCTGACTTTGGTGATGTTCCTGATGTGAATACAGAGCGGCATTAGGGTGGATGCAGGCACTCGGTGGCTTTTTACTTTTTTCCCCTGATTTCCCACATGACTCTAATGCCTTTCAACCCCATGTTGCGGTAAGCTCCATAGGTTATATAAAACGGGTTTCATCCAAACGCTAAATGCACTGCTCTGGATCCGGAGCTTGTCGCACTTGAACTTTATTAGATGAAAACAGAAGCTTAACTTCGAGAAATAGCTTCTTTTTTTTTTAATGAGAGAAGACCACTACCATATCCTTGTTGTGGGCGCGCTGATTATTTCACAGTTTGCGTTAGTGGTTACTGGTTTTGTTTTGTCATTTTGTTAACAGTGTGATAAATACAGGTAAATAACAGTACAAGTCAGTTGTGTAAAACTCTCATATAAAAAGAAAAATCAGCCTTTACTTAAAATAAATATTGACTTTTCATGTAATGTGATAATTATTGACAACAGACATGGATATTTTCATCAGGAAAATAATACCTGAGCTCAACAGTGATAGGGAGTGATTATAGGTGTGATGCTTCCTGATGTTCCTCCGAAGGTGTTTCATGCTGTTACAGAAAAGTGAAGCCCTTTTGTTAAGACTCGGAGTAGCGCAGTAGAACTTGTGAAAACACTTCTAATTAGCCAAAATCGTCATGAAGTAGATCGTACACAGCCTGTAAACACAGGCAGGGGGTAGATGCAGAAGTCTAGTAAGATACAATTCAGTGAGGGTAATGATGGCATTTGATACTAAAAAAAAAAAAAAAATCAATCATTGCAGCTCATTTATCTAATATATGTTTAATCCCATAAAGCCTGAACTATTAAATCATTGACAGTAAATTCCTATATTGCTGCATCTAAACAACCAAAACCTTTTTTTTTTTTGGTTTTGGTTTTTTCCAAAATCAATTTCCATGTATTTAAAAAAAAAAAATTCAAATGTAAGTTTAACAGGCCTTAACCCTATAACACTGAAGGTGTCATATTTGATACATCAAATACACAATGCAAAAAAATAATGCAATGCAAAAAAATATTAGAAAATGGTAATTACTTTTCAAAATTGTCAAAGTTCTGCCTCCTGACAATCTCGTCGTGTCACTGGAAAGGCATTATTGCATCTATTGCATGTATCTAATTTTATACATCAGGTTTTTCGAGACAAAAAATATCACACCCATCATGTAGACGGCTTTAAAACTCATGGATCAAATACGACACGTTCTGTGTTATAGGGTTAAAGCCCGTTAAAATTGCATTTCAGACGCATTAAAGCTTAAAAGTCACATTACTGGAGGTTTAGGCCTGTCAAGAAGCCTTGGAAACTCTGATAAGTTCTGCTGAATTCCTGATCAGCTGGTGCTTGTGATTGCCTGCATCACAATGCCAGCAGTGTAATAGTGCGATCTATAGATGACCTGCACCTGTGCTGGCACCTGCTCTGGACAAATATGAAGAAAAAACTGTTATGAAACGCTAGAGTCACCACCTGATCCGAACACTCAAGTGGCAGTTGTTTAGTTTTCGGTTCTTCTGCCAAGGACGAGCTGACAGGACATTTTTCAGGCTCCAGTTTACAGTGGAGTTGTATTATATTGTGCTGCGCGAGTGTCAGCTTCAAAACCTGCCATAAAACTTAAATACGATACATCTGTCTTAACATCAGAAGCGTCACAAATGTTATATTTATTGCAGGATTGTAATACTAGACTGGCTAATGCCATGCAGGTGTCTCATTTATCGTCCCTACCCCCCGTGTAGGTTGACAGGAGGGGGTAAAAAGGGCCTTTATAGGATTTTGATCACAGCTACCTATTTTGAACATTTACTTAGAGTCATAATAGCTGTCAGGTTTTATGGCTCCATCTTCATCATTTTATAAAGATGTTTCATTGCCACATTTATTTTGCCATCACATTATCCACTTTCACAAAGCCAACCACTATTGACTGAGGTACCATTAAGCTGGAGTACAACCAGAGAAGCCATGTTTATGACTGCGCTGTAAAGAAAGCGATTTTTCAAGTTAACTGCCTCTGTTTTGAGCTCTTTACTGATACTTAAGCTCATGATATGAACACCGTGCCTTAATTCAGAAGGGTAATTTAATAGTTTTCCCTACCTCGACTTTGCTTTAATGTCTCAGAAAATGCTAATTGGGTGTTCAGCCTAAATCTCACTTCATTAATGTGTTGTGAAATCTCTGACACATGTTCTGTCTGACTCAGAGGTGAGATCTATTATGAGACTGTTAAAAGAATGCAAATAAGCACAGCCAGATGCAGTGCCATTAGTTGTACTTTTCTAACATGAGCCAGTCATTTTGGTAATTTCCAAAGGCTTCCTGCACTCAGGGGAGCGATAATAGATGATATGATCTGGAGCTCTGTCATTTCTGCTTTGTAAACCAGAAACCCCACCACAGTGGTCTCCTTTTAAATGTTGTTTGACTACCATCTTTTAAAAGCTTTGTTTCTACATTTCATTCTCACAGACTTGTTCTTTTTTTTAAATTTCCTGCTATGGACATTCTTCACATGAAATCACACAAATTCTCTACTCACTCACTCATGCATGTGCATGAAAATCTGTTTGAAGTTGGTAATAATGTTTATATTTTTAAGCCGAATTGCAATGGAAAAAAAACAACCCAAAATAAATTCACATTAAGTATTTTTTCTGAAGAAATTACATTTTTAATGACTGCTTATTAGTCAGCATTCCTTTAAAACTTTTTATTTATGTGCACTTAAAAAGCGTTATTAGCATTTTTATTGATGTACCCTTCTGCTTTTAATTAATTGTAAGGATTTATTTTCAGTTTAAAAAAAAAAAAAAAATCCAATACATTCTCCTTGCAATCTTAGAAATATAAAAGAAATAAATCATTACTGGTCATTTGTGATTTGCAGGTTTTGGTGTTATTTTACATGAATTATTGCATTAGATTAAAATGGAAGCACTTCAGTTAAATTAAATAACTCAATAACTTAAGAGTTCTTGTCTCGGATGCAGTAACAACCCGGCGCACCGCTACTACTTGGCGACTGACCCAGTAACCGGCCAACTGTACGTTTCTGACACCAACTCCCGGAAGATCTACCGACCGAAATCCCTAACCGTGACCAAGGATCTGCAGTCGAATGCAGAAGTGGTGGCGGGGACCGGTGAACACTGCCTGCCCTTCGATGAGAACCACTGCGGTGATGGAGGCAAAGCTCCGGAGGCCTCTCTCACCGGACCCAAAGGTATCTTTTAAAACTAATGAAGATGTTGTACTCAAATGGAGGGGCGGAACACGGTGATGGGTTTCTCTGACATGAGTGGCAAGTAATATAGATGTAGATTTATGTGCGCACTGGGCTCTGGACCAACCCGGTGCCTCTTGATTGCGATGGATGAATTTTGGCTGTGGGTCACGAGTAACGGTGGAAATACGTGGGACTGTCAATTAAAAGATTCAGAGGTGCTTTGTGAAATTAAAGCTAAAAGGAACCGGTGCTTATTACAACGATGTTTTCATTTCTAGAAGTGTTTCATGATTTTGCATAATTGGATATTCCATGAAAACACGATTTATTGGATTTATATTTATGTAAAAAGCTAAAGTTCTCTCCACAAGTTGATACCTGCTATGCACAACTTTTCTGTATTCAAACAACATATGGACATTCATGGCATTTATGGGTGGACTGCTCAGTTTCCCATAAATTTCTCTGGAAGAAAAAGGCTAAGATGAATTGTTTTGCGCTAGTTGTTGCACGCTCTGAATGCCAACTGTAATAGCTCAGCTTCGGCTGGGTGATAAAGGCTTGAGTGAAGGCAATCTGAGGGAGCGGCTCTAATGATGGAGTGGGTGGAAGCCGAGACCAGAGAAGAAACAGCAGATGGCTCCATTTTTTCTCCTCACAGACATTTGGTGAACTCTGCTCAAATGTGACACTTTTCATCTGTCTGAGATTCTCAGACTGTCAAATAGCCAGCTCCCAAGGATTCACCGTGGGCTCCCTTGGCTCGTCAATGTTTTAGCAGAAAGCAATCTTGTGCAGACCTAGCCACAGGTCAAACCAAACCACTCACCTTCCACAGAAGCTTTTAAAGACTTCATTGAAAAATGAAATCCTACTCTGAAGGTAAAAAATGGAGCCACAGATGACTCAGAACATTTTAATTCCCTCCAAAGCAATATTGCTCTGAACTATAGGTGTACGTTCTTGATACCAGCGGTTCTCAGTCTTTGAAAACCAGGTTGTGGGAGTAAAAATAGTCTCCCTGCATGTGAGTGATGATTGAATTTCCATAGGACCTGGTCTCCATTAAGCAGCACGGTGACATACGGAGCAATGATGGTGTGGCCCATTAATGCATTTTCCCAGTTTGGGACAAACGGTTATAGCAACTCGACAGTGACTGGGGTGCAACTTACAGCTCTGAGCTGACACTCAATCATTGAGACAATTTACCCGACAATGGTCACCATGGCAACTGCCTGTGTTTCACCCCTTTCATCTAAAATTGGCCAAAGCTGTCATTTCTGCTCCGTCGCTCATTCATATCTCAAATGGTGTGCAGATTGTTGATGATTGCTGATGTCAAAAAATCCAAAAAAATCCACTAGTCATTGACACGTCCACCTCTGTGGTCTGTTTTAAAAGGAGGGTTACAAGACGTGGCAAGTGCATATATATCGTATGAATACAGCCTTTCCCACTTCTGCCTGAGAAATTATTTAATACTAGAAAAGCAGCCTGTGAATTATTGATGGCTTTGCTTTTTGCAGTGACCTGAATAATGGGGAGGCAAGCTCGACACATGTATCCATCGTGTTCTGTCCACTGAGTCATGCAAGCAGAGATGCCACATATCTACCGTGTTTTCCTGCTCTAAGTATTTTTCTTGTCTTTTCCTCTTTTCTCCTCCCCCCGCCACCGTTCTCACCTGATGTCAACAGGCATCGCCGTAGACAAGAACGGCCTGATTTATTTTGTTGACGGCACGACGATCCGAAAGGTGGACCAGAACGGCATCGTTTCCACCTTCCTGGGATCGAATGACCTGACATCTGCGCGGCCTCTGACCTGTGACAACAGCATGGACATCAATCAGGTGACTTATTCAACAGCCAGACATGCTCTCACACAGGACGTGACACAGCGCCACCTTGTGCCCCCCACCTCTCATACCCTCCCCCGTGTATGCTCACCTTTCACACTGATACGCTGTTACATGACTGCATATATTACTGCACATGCCGTAAATCTCTTTTCATGAATTTTAATCTCTTTGGAGCAACTGGTTTCTGAGTGAATCATGCAGAAGCATTTTCTAAGTAACTTAAACAATGCTATGATTAATACCTGAAAAATCTGAGGTATAGAAGCTTTTATTTTTTGCATTCCACTCCCTCAACCTGGAACCTTCTACAGTTAAATCTAAAATGGAAAACCTGGTTTGTTCTCAGACTTTAAATCACTGCTGCAGAGGTGTGTGGTCTTTCCCTCGGCTGCTGATACTTCATCTGCACGCATTAGTCTTGTTAATTTATTGATGAATAGTTTCAGTTTGGTCTTATTTATTTGCATTAACATTGTCAGACCGCTATATTTTGTCTTCATTGTTCCACTTAACGGCTGTTTCCGGGGAGTCTTTTTCATATTAATCCTCAATATCATCTCCATAATTTGTAGTTTTGTTAAATCCCGATCTTGTTAAGACATTTTAGGTTATTTATTTTCCCTCTAACTTATTACGGCTGCCCGTCTTTGCAAAAACAACTTCAGATATTTAAGACCTCAATGAAATGCTGTTGGAATAAATGTTAGGCATACAAACATTTAACTGACAGATGTTATCAAAAGAAACTTCGTGGACTTCTGTGGAATTGGCCGGGATTCACAGAAAAAGAACCTAACTGTTGAAATATATTTCTGTTTTTCTGCTCTCAAATGGAGGGAGACGGAACATTTTCTCTCAAAGTACATAAGAAAAATATGGAGGAGAATGTGATTTAGGCAGGAAGTGGAGACATGAAGTGTTTATTGAAGAGATGAGTTTTCAGGTCACAGCAGATGATATGGAGGGAAGAATAATTACTCAGTTTGGGGGGCTTGTTTTGATGTGGCTGGAGCTGAATTAGTGTTCAGTGTTCCACTAGAAATTCTGAGGATTGAGGACACTTACACCATACATGATAATGAAGCAGCTCTGGGTAAGAAGTTCACCGCACCTAAAACCTTTTCCTCTGCAATACCCGACAATGGCTGCCTTTGTCAAACTAAATTCACCATCTACCAGAGATAAAAAAAAAAAAAAAAGTAGTACCCTGCCTTAACACAAAAGGCTGTACAACTACAATGCCACGACACTTCTCCAAACGTGTAGTAGTCTCTGTGTTGAAGCATCAGTGCTCTTCATCATTTTACCACTTTCAAGATTTGACCTCAAATGAATAAAGAAACATCCTTCAAAAACCCTCTGTGTGTAAACGTGAACTCAAAGGTGGACGACTGTGGGAAAGGACACCGCTACAAGAACAGGCTCTCCCATCGTTGCACACGGCGTTAACAGAAGGCTTTTTGTTTAGCCTTTTTTTTTTTTTTTTTTAAACAAAACAATTTACATTTTAATTAGATGTCTGATTTTTTTTTTTTTCTTTAAATGCAGATCAACTCACACAGAGCGAGTGTGTGCAGGACTACAAACAAAACACTTCAGAAGTAGATAGGAACGACCGCAAACCGTCAAAGCCAAATGACCCCGACGGCAGATATCTAAAATTGTCATGTCTCATGTTGAGATTAGATAATTATAGTAATCCATTATTAGAAATAAGAAATGAGGGGGAAATTAAACTGTGATTGTGGCCATATAAGAGACCATTCTGATGTAAACAGAAAAGAAACCAATCTGTGTTTGTGTGTCTGTGTGTGGGTAGTGAACATGAAAGAACACGAGGACAAAGGATTAAGCGTGTCACTTTTTGCTAATTAACCAAGTCATTTGGTACGAGCCAATAAAGACATGGTTTTGGCGAGACGGTCTGATCCTGAGGCATTGGAGCTAGAGGACTGGCTCAGTGCTGTTTAACTAGTGGCAGCCTTCAAGGCAGTGTGTTTTATTATTAATCACCCTGTGGAAAAGCAAAATTCAAGAGCATTTTGACAGTTTTAATGACACTGTTATATATTTGAAGTCTAGTCTAGCCATGTGTGACGCTACAAATAACATTTTTAATCACTGAAGCATACTGCGACAATTAGAAGTCTCTTGTTTTAGGTTGTAGAATCTACTAGTTATCATATTACTGGTAGATTTTTTTGTGTCACGAATACATACTTGAATAATTTGATGTATGTAAGTGAAAGTAAAGGTCTGTAAATGTCTTAACATCGCTTGCAAATTCAGGCAGCAACACATAAATGGAGCAGAAAGGTATAATATTCTTGCGAAGGAGAGGTTCGCCATACTTGAGTTAGAATATTAGAAATGTGGTTTTAGGTCCACGGTACAGTTTTCATACATTTATAGAAAGGAGAGTGCATAGCATCATCAGTGCGGTTAGAATGAGTCATGAAAGAAAAAGTATCAATTGATCCTGTCATTACATACTTATCCTGCTTTTCTCCAGGGATGTAAAAATCAATAAATATCTACATTTGACAAAGTAGCATAATGAAGAGAGAGACCAAAAGATCATGTTTGATTTTTGTACCTGCCAGTAGCAAAGTCATCACCTAACACATACGCCTTTTAACCTACGATGTGGGAATATTAAACCTATCTATGCATTACTGTAAAGATATAAGGATGAGTGGAGGGAGAAAATAACGGCAGACGTTGGTGGACAGCAGATGTAATGAGAATTGGTATGTGATCAAATATGTACAACTAATCTAGTAGCATTTTTCTCTGGGTGCCGGTCTTTATAATCCTTCGTGTAATTTTAGTTGCCGCACAAAAAGTGCAGCCTAAGGCGTTTTAAGTAGCAAATGTGAAAGTGTCATATACTGGCCTTGTGCTCTTTTCTGTTTTAAAATAACTGATGACAACGGTAACAAAAGTAGCATTCATTAAATTATTTGGTGTCATAAATTACTCATATTCTTTAAAGAGGATTTTTTATTTTTATTTTTTTTGGAAAGACAAAAAAAAAAACTCAACTTCTTTTTCATATTATTTAACGCTGTAATATCCTGTGTTGCAGGTGATCTTGGAGTGGCCCACAGACCTCGCAGTCAGCCCTATGGATAACTCGTTGTACGTCCTGGATAACAACATAGTGCTGCGAATCACAGAAAACGGTCAAGTGAGCATTGCTGCGGGGCGACCTGTCCACTGTCCTTTGGCTGGGCTGGACCGCGGTGTGGCTGGTGGTCAAAGGGCACAGTTAACCCCTTTAGAATCTGCCGTTTCCATTGCCATATCTTACCACGGGGCCATCTACATAGCAGAAACAGACGAGAGAAAGATGAGCAGGATCCGGAAGGTTTCTGTGGATGGGGAGATAACGCACTTGGCCGGGGCTCTCTCTGACTGTGACTGCAAGAACGATGCCAACTGTGACTGTTACCAGACAGGGGACGGCTATGCCAAAGATGCAAGGCTCAATGCTCCATCTTCTTTAGTGGCAGCTCCAGATGGAACTCTCTACGTGGCAGACCTGGGCAACATCCGCATCCGGGCCATCTCTCGAAACGGGCCAACTCAGACTTCCAGTGCCAGTACATATGAGGTGGCTTCCCCTGACGCTCAGGAGCTGTATGTGTTTGACAGCAATGGCACCCACCAACACACTGCAAGCCTGCTCACTGGCGACTTAAAGTTCTCTTTCAGCTACAGCACGGAGAATGACATCACAGCTGTTACTGACAGCAGTGGCAACACCCTGAGAATCCGCAGAGACCCCAACAGAATGCCAGTGCGCATCGTCGCCCCCGACAACCAAGTGATCTGGCTAACCATGGGCACCAACGGCGGATTGAAAACTCTTACAGCTCAAGGGCAGGAGCTCGTGCTTCTTACTTACCATGGTAACAACGGGCTGCTTGCTACAAAGACATCAGAGATTGGTTGGACAACTTTCTTTGAGTGAGTATAATGACGGTTGGCAAGACTGGAAATAATTCTATCACTATTTAGGTTACAGTCCATTAAAGCCCTCTGCATTTCAATCAAACTTTGGTGCAAATTGCATATACAACCTCATTTACTAATCTAAGTAGAAACCACAGGTATTATGGGTAGAAATTCACATCTGTTTGTCCCGGATGGAGAAGCAGTATCGACAATGTTGTACTTACAGAGAAAAACACTCTGTCTTTGATGCTAATCGAAAGAATATCCTTAACAGTTTTAAACCTAAATCACACGGCACAAAAACAGAAAAAGGTTCACGTTGCATGTAGCGGCATATTCGCGACCCCCTGAGTGTACTTTTCTTGTCTCATAGCTCAGTAAGTTTTCTTTATAATTGGTCGTGGCACTTTACTGTACCTGGAAACCGCTTCAGGGCGTACATTTAATTGAAACCTAATTACAAAATGTGCCTCAAATCTGCAAAATAGCCTAGTTACATCTAATAACTTGCTAATCGTACTCCATACTCTGAGTTCTTATTTCTTGCTGGAGTAAGATAAGATAAGTGTAATACATCACGTATTTATTTAATTATTTAATTCTATATGTGGCAGAGAAAAAAAAAACATAAGCCGTGGCCATAGTAGCATGTTTTGTTGGCATGTGCACACTGTTAAGTGTGAAGTAGAGCAGCCAACTGATACTTATGTTTCTTTAAAAAAGCCACCTGTATAGTCTAACATAATGCTGCTTTTTATTTTTCTAGCATGGTCATTGCTGTGATTGAATTTTTCTGGCTCGTGTGATTCGCTGTCATGTCGAATTATGCGAGGAAGGATATCCTCACTATAGCTAAAAAGGCACAGCATTCAGTTGAGATTATAATGACACATCAATCACCAAAATAATTGAATTCATTACAAGTCTGTGTTTTTAGACAAGGATGATAGCTGACGAGATGTGTCACTTACCCATATCAAATATTTGGATTTCACTCCGGTTTGATAAAGGCGGCCCTTCACTTTATGCTGGGAAAATGGAATGTAAAAAAAAAAGAAGAAGAATGACAAAGTGACATTTTAATTACAATAAAGTTGATGGTCGTACTCAACAAGTATAAAGGAGCTAATAATTGAATGCACTATGGCACTCAGAGCCCCCGTGCATATCAATGCTCTGACATGTGATGTTCTTTTTGTTGAACAGCTACGACAGTGAAGGACGGCTAATGAATGTGACGTTCCCCACCGGAATGGTAAATAACTTGTACGCAGACATATACAGCGCTCTGACAGTGGACGTTGAAAGCTCGTTGACAGAGGAGGAAATCAGCATCACCACGAATACCTCAACCATCCGTGCCTTCTACACTTTGGCTCAGGGTAAGGCCACGCGGCTCGTCTTTCTGACTAAGGCAGCTATTTTGTACGCCGTTATTTGTCATTGTTTCTTGGGTCGCTGGGGCAATGTTGAGTAAGCTTAAGTCGTGTATCATTACAGCTCAGAGGGTCTGACAGACGACAGTGTAAATGATTACTCTCTCAGTGTGTGGGTTTGAAGTGTCAGGGAGACACATCAACCTTGTATCTAAATGGTTTCCACTCTCCGCACAGCCAGATGGTCCAGTTATTTCGATGCATCGCTCACATTCACTCTTTTGATCTAAAAACCCATTTGAAATACTAAGTACTTTAAGCATAATTAGGTACAAGATATAATTACCTCAGGAAACAGTCAATAACATTAATTCTGGCTCGTAATTACCTATTTGTATGTTCTAAGTTGCTCTTTATGCTCATTTTCAACAGACCAATGTAGAAGTAGCTATCAAGTGGGATTTGACAACTCTCTGAGGATTACCTATGCCAACGGGATGGACACCCACTACCAGACAGAGCCCCACATCCTGGCAGGCGCTGCCAACCCAACTGTAGCCAGACGCAACATGAGCTTGCCAGGGGAGAGTGGGCAAAACTTGGTTGAGTGGCGTTTCCGCAAGGAACAAGCCAGAGGGAAAGTTATTGTGTTTGGACGCAAGCTAAGGGTAAGCTTTGTTTTCTTCTTCTTGTTTTTTTTTTTCCTCTCTCTCTGCACGTGTACAAGATCAGTTTGTGTTGCAAGTAAAAGTGGAGGCTTTAACTCTTTATCGAGCACACCTAGAAATACTAAATTCTAACCTTAGCGTGTTATTGGTTAGTTTTGTGAAATTTTTCTAAATGTTTTATTATGTAGAAAATCAAGGTCGATGAAATGACCATTATTTGCCAGCGCAGAAATCTCAGGATGATGCTGGAGACAATGTGGTGAAAATAAAGCCAATCATTTTCATGTATTTTGGGATTGCCCTTATATACCATCCATCAAATCAAATTTTATTTATATAACACCAAATCATAACAAAAGTTATTTCATGACACTGTGGTGGAAACCAGACTGAAGCCAATTTACAGAAACCCAACAGAATCCTCCAGGAGCAAACACTTGTGACCGGTGACAGTGATGAGGAAAACCTTCCCATATTGTGCCTTATTGGCAGGTTTATCCTTATTTTCCAAGTCCAGTTTCCATTAACAGTTGAATCTCTATACTTGGGAAAAGAGAATCAGGGGATAAGAAATTCACGGGATAAATATCTATTGAGAATATTGTCAGTGGCAGGTTAAAAAAAAAAAGGCATCACCAGGAAGTGGCTAAAAAAGGATGTTCCCTAAAAGAGGACTGGATTAGAGGTTATAGATGGCATCTATAGGATGGAGTGATTCAGACAATTACATTTTTTCTTTTGTTCAGAAAAGGTATAGGGTGTGATGACTTGATGACTATACCTTGTCTGAAGAAAAGAAAAATGTAATTGTAATAACGGAAGACAAAATGAAGTCTCTAGCTTTGATTCAGACAAATTCACCAATTGTTTGAAAAACTGGGTTGATTTTTTTAAGAGTTGATTTTACTTTATAAGAGTAACGTGCATATAGACTCATGTAAAACCTTAGTTCCTGCTACACACTTTCTCAGTGTTAGTCTTATAAATGGGAAGGAAAGAATGGGATGAGAAAAATACTTATTTCCCTTAAACTCTATTTTGGGTTATTGTATATGTTTTTACTATTTCTGTTATTGGTCCCCTTTATCAATGTTTTTTTTTTTTGGTTATTTTTCTTTACATACATAGATGTTATGTACATGATGTAAAATACTGATAAGATAATGCCAATTGAAGAAATATTAAAAAAAAAAAAAAAAAAAAAGAGAGATAATTACAAATTACAAAATACAAATATGTGGTTCTGTACCTGTAAGGAAGCAAAAAAAAAAAAAAAAAGATAAAAAAACATCTCAAATGTTCATTCATTCACCCGTTCATGCACCAGTGGGCGGCTGCTGCCATGCAAGGCGCTGCCAGACCCTACTGGGAGCAATTTAGGGTTCAGTGTCAAGGACATTTCGACATGTGGACAGTCAGTGGGTGCCAGGATTTGAACCGCCAACCCTTTGGTCATTGGACAACCTGCTCTACTGAGCTAATATATGAACATGTATTTTAGAACAGGACACCAACATCAGTTCTGACCTGATTCCTTTGAACATCATTCCTTACATTAGTACCATTACTTCATCATTACATTAGTACCATTACTTCATCATTACATTAGTACCATTACTTCCTGGTACCTAACAAAGCAGGTCCACTCACTGTTCATACACAGGTGGACCTTACAGACCCCGTAGACCACATTGGACCTGAGATTGATGATTCACTGTCCTCACTTTAACTGTCACTGTATTGTTATATGTTCGGTAATGACCAAAAATAGTCACTTGCCAGATAAAGGGTTAAAGTGGCCACGGCTCAGTTGTAGACACAGCATGGCGATGGTAACGGTAGCGTTGGGTAACTGATGACCCGCCCAGTCAAATTGCGCTCCATATGACAGATCGTATTTCATGTCCCAGGCTGTGTCACTGTCCTTAATATAACCTTGTAAAATATTTCTGCAATTTATCATTTCCGTTGAATTTTATGGGTTTAGTTCCTGATATAGAGGGTAATCAATATTCTAGTACTATACATAAGTCCACCTCCTCTTATTCCTCCTCCTTAGAGTCGGATGCCCAGGTTTATGATTCACAGTACTTCATGATTTTAAGTTGGTGGTTACTTCGCCTCATAGTCATTTTTGTCTCCACTAAATTTAGGAGGTTGTGATTTAAGTGTACCTGAACTATCGCCAGAGTGTCTCTCAGTTTAATGAGCCTTGTGAAGGGGGTGTTAATCTTTGTGACAACTGTAAAGAAACTTAACGTGAATGCGGTTTAAAAGAGGCTGGCAGAGAAAGAAATATGAATATTATCAAGAGAAATGCCTGTTTTGTTTTTTTAATTTATTATCTAATTGGCATTTTTTTTTTTTTTTTATCTCCAGTAACTAACATTTTTTCTTTGATTTCTCACAACAGGTAAACGGGCGCAACATTCTTTCGGTCGATTATGATCGCACCCTGAGGACAGAGAAGATTTATGATGACCACAGGAAGTTCCTTTTAAAGATTATATACGACACAGCGGGACACCCGGTGCTCTGGGTGCCCAGCAGTAAGCTCCTGCCAGTTAATGTGAGCCGCACAAGCAGCGGGCAAATTAGTGCCCTACAGAGAGGTCCCACCACTGAGAGACTAGAGTACGACACTCAGGGACGTTTGGTATCCAGGGTGTTCGCCGACGGCAAGATATGGAGTTACACCTATTTGGAGCAGGTGAGAAAATAGTGTGTTCGGAGGAAACTGGATGTTTGATACACTGAACAGCAGAGTAATCATGGGTTATCGTCGTACTTTTTCTGAGCAGAGGTCACCCTGAAGAGGCTTATTTTGTAATTAATAGCCTTGTGTACATAATTCTACTCATTACAGAGGTTTGCAGCAGGCATAATAATCGTGTTACACTCCCAGCAAATATAAAAACACTTTCATGAGAAGAGTTTTTACAGGCTTTGGATATAAAATTACTCAGTAGGACTCAATCTACAGAAACATTTGTAGTATTAAAAAAAACATTTGCCTGGTAGTCAATATCCTGACAAACTGAGATAAGACATAATATTGTAAAAACATAGCCTGAGTTCGGGTGCCGGGGTGAACCCAAAAACAAAGGTCCAGTGTCTTTACACATGTTTTAAGTTTACAACTTTAGGCAGGAAGCAGGTGTTATTTGAATGTAGCGGCATATAAATGTACTGCAGAAAATGTATTAAAGCCACGTGTGTGTAAAACTTTTAAATATGCTTTAACAAGTATAACAGTGTATTTTACCGACACATAAATAGCACTAGTTTATGACACATATATACTATACAGCATTTAAAAGGGTATAAATTCACACAGTTATTGTACTGAATAACTTTTCTGTCCCAAATGTTCCAAAACGAGGTTCTCTCATCTATGCGGTTTACATTACATCAAGTCAAACGGTGAAAGAGCACCCATCTGCTGCCTCACTCAGACTGCCTGAGAAGTAAATATTCTTTAGATGTTTTGCAAACTGAAGTGAAGGCTTGCTTTGAGATGCTCGGCTTTAAAAACATGCAGAGATTTTCCAGCCACTCTTGGCCGACTCCTTTCATTGCGTGACCTGGAGGGGCCATGTCAACACTCTGACATAAGGAACACAGAGAGCTCAGGGAGCACAGGGAACCTCAGTGTAGCAACGGATGACTGGGCATGACATTTTAACAGAAACCTTTGGAAGGCAGACTACACTCCAAACAGGATGCAGTGTAAATTAATTAAAACGCATCACTGTAACAATGCGTAATAGCGATCGGGTTCCTCCGATACGATGGGAAAGCCCTGAATATGACAGAGAACACCAGCAGTTATAAGAAAACTCAATTCACAGAAGGTGTATGTAGTATTTAACAATATATTTCAGTACAAACAACCGTCTGACTCCTAACAGTGATCGCTGGCAGTAGCTAGTGCATTTTTCATATCTCTTTCTCTCTTTCCCAAACAGGAAATTTCTACTTGCACTGCCAGGCATTACATATATATTATGTATAAATATTACGCAACCCTCGAAAACATTTTCTACTTTGCTCTTTTCCCTCTAGTCCATGGTTCTCCTGCTTCACAGTCAGCGCCAGTACATATTTGATTTCGACTCTTTGGACCGGCTTTCTGCTGTCACCATGCCAAGTGTAGCTCGTTACACCATGCAGACCATCCGTTCTGTGGGCTACTACAGGAACCTTTATCACCCCCCAGAGAGCAACGCCTCAGTGGCTGTAGACTACACCGAAGACGGCCTCCTGTTGAGAGTATCTCATTTCGGCACTGGTCGCAGGGTGTTGTATAGGTACCGGCGGCAGAACAAGCTTTCAGAGATCCTGTACGACAGCACTAGGGTCAGTTTCACTTACGATGAGACAGCAGGTGTGCTGAAGACCGTCAACCTGCAAAATGAAGGCTTCATCTGCTCCATTCGTTACCGTCAAGTAGGCCCTCTGGTGGACCGGCAGATATTCCGTTTCAGCGAGGACGGCATGGTCAACGCCCGCTTCGACTACACCTACGACAGCAGCCTGCGTGTCACCAGTGTGCAAGGTGTCATCAATGAAACGCCGCTCCCCATTGACCTATACCAGTTTGATGACATCTCAGGAAAAGTTGAACAGTTTGGAAAGTTTGGAGTGATTTACTACGATATAAATCAAATCATATCCACCGCAGTCATGACCTACACCAAGCACTTTGATGCGCATGGACGCATCAAGGAGATCCAGTATGAGATATTTCGCTCATTGATGTACTGGATCACGTTCCAGTACGATGATGTTGGCCGAGTCACCAAGCGAGAGATAAAGATCGGTCCCTTTGCCAACACCACAAAGTACAGCTACGAGTATGATGTGGATGGCCAACTCCAGACTGTATACTTAAATGACAAAGTGATGTGGAGGTACACCTACGACCTCAATGGAAATCTGCATCTGCTCAACGCAGGAAACAGTGCCCGGCTCCTTCCTCTCCGCTATGACTTAAGAGATCGAATCACTCGCCTTGGTGATATCCAGTACAGAATGGATGAAGATGGATTTCTCCGTCAAAGGGGAGCGGAGATCTTTGAGTACAACTCCAAAGGACTTTTAGTTCGAGTCTACAGCAAGAGCAGTGGTTGGACGATTCAGTATCGATATGACGGACTGAGCCGCAGAGTGTCTACCAAGACGAGCCTGGGGCAGCACCTGCAGTACTTTTATGCAGATCTGAGTTATCCAGCCAGGATCACGCATGTCTATAACCACTCCAGTTCAGAGATCACCTCACTTTACTATGACCTCCAAGGTCACCTGTTTGCGATGGAGATCAGCAGTGGAGAGGAGTTCTACATTGCCTGTGATAACACCGGCACACCGTTGGCAGTGTTTACCAGCAACGGCCTCCTGGTCAAACAGCTTCAGTACACAGCGTACGGTGAGATCTACTTCGACTCCAACCCAGATTTTCAGCTTGTGCTCGGGTTTCACGGAGGACTGTACGACCCCTTGACCAAACTACTGCACTTTGGAGAGAGGGATTATGACATAATGTCTGGAAGGTGGACTGTTCCAGATGTGTCTTTGTGGAAAAAAATTAGCAAAGAGCCAGCTCCTTTTAATTTGTACATGTTCAGAAATAATAACCCCATCAGCAAAGTCCATGAAGTGAGAGAATATGTTGCTGGTAAGAACAAGAAATTTCTAGATGCATTCTTCAGTTATTTCATTCTCTTACTGTGAGTTTATCTAACACACTTTTTTTTTTTCTTCCCTTTTTTTCCTTCACAGACGTGAACAGCTGGCTTGTAACCTTCGGCTTTCATCTACACAACACCATTCCTGGGTTTCCAGTCCCCAAATTTGATTTAAGCATGCCATCCTATGAACTGATGAAGAGCCAGCTGTGGGACGATCTGCCGGTTGGTAAAATTTTATATCTTATTCATTTTTAACTCACAATAAATTTACTTAAAAAAAAAAAAAAAACTTTTGATAACGCAGAAGATCACACACAAACTTTCTCCTCTTATTGTTTTCCTTCTGTGTCGGTACTTTGAAGCTGCCATTTTTTAATTGGATTACTACACATTTCATTGAGTCAATTTTAATTGGGCCATATTTGTATAAAAACTTGTGTAATAAGCACAAAGTGTACTTTTCTCTGCCTTGTTGTTTTAGTTACCAGTTAAACATGTTTTAACACAACCCAAAGTTGCATATAATATTTTGCTGATGTTAAAAGCAACCTTTTGAAGCTATTTATGCTAGGCTTTTTCAGTCTCAAACATTAACACAAAAAGTGTTGCTAAAAAATTGTCATGTGGGATTTATCTACTTTTGGCTTGAAAACACCATTATCTTAGACAGGGATAAAAACTCTGTGAAGCAGCAGTAGCTGGTTCTAAATGGCCTGGAGAGTCAGGTTCTGCCATGTTCAGGCGTTAACGTTTCACTGCACTTTTCCTACAGTCTATCTCTGGGGTCCAGCAGGAAGTAACCAGACAGGCGCATTCTCTCTTGTCATTCGAGCGGCTGCCAGAGGTCCATCTTAGTAGAGGTCGCAGAGGTGAAAAGTCCTGGCTGTGGTTCTCAGCAGCAATGTCTCCCATCGGAAGGGCTGTTATGTTTGCGATCTACAAAGGCAGTGTCCACACTCACACACTCAACGTGGCGAGTGAGGACTGTGTCAGAGTTGCAACAATCCTCAACAACGCTTTCTATTTGGAAGACCTCCACTTCACTATAGAAGGGAGGGACACACACTACTTTGTCAAGCCGGGCCTTCCAGATGCTGACCTTGCGGCGCTGCACCTCACCAGTGGACATAAAACTTTGGATAATGGAATCAATGTGACTGTTTCACAGTCCACCACAGTCATGGATAGTCGCACCAGGCGTTTTGCAGATGTGGAGATTCGAGCTGGAGCTCTGGCTCTTCATATTCGCTACGGATCAACGGTGGATGAGGAGAAAGCGCGGGTGGTTGAGCTTGCTCGTCAGCGTGCTCTGGCAGGTGCGTGGGCGAGAGAACAGCAACGAGTGCGTGATGGTGAGGAGGGCATACGACCCTGGACAGAGGGTGAGAAGAGGCAGCTTCTGAGCGGAGGAAAAGTTTTGGGTTATGATGGGTACTATGTGCTCTCCACTGAGCAGTACCCAGAATTAGCAGATAGCGCCAACAACATCCATTTTCTTCGGCAAAGTGAAATCGGGAAAAGGTAATACGAGGTGTATTTTCTGCCAAAGAGACTTTGTTTTGGTAGAAACATAACAACCGACAAAACAACAAGCAACCGTCAAATGTTGCTGATATGTACCCCAAGTGTCAATGTGTTTTTGTATTAAAAAAAAAAAAAAAAAAGAGGAAAAAAAAGAAAAAATATTACAAGGGGTCAAAAGCAATGCTGTGCATTGTGATCTTGGGGACTACAGAGTAAATGTATGACTACACCCAGCCTTAATATGGCACTTACAGGTCAGTTCCTCTGTAGCACAAGCCTTTTGGACTCTGGACTTTGAAGCAGAGGAATACTGTCATTGGGAAAACAGCAAAGCTAATTTAGGTGTTTCATGTTTTTTGTTCATTCTGTTTTCATCAAAAAAAAAGTCTGGCTCAACATAAAGTACTATAAGAGCAAACAAAATGTTTACATTATGCATATCTGCACTTCTCTAGAAGTATGAAGCTCTTGAGTTCACACTCCTAGAGTGAGCAGTGTCCTTGAGCAGATGTTTGTTTTTAAATCAGAGACTTCTGACTTTAGAGATATCCTCACCACAACACTATGTATACCAGATTTAGCACTGTAAACATCCAACCATCCAAATGTCTTATTATATTTAAAAATGCTTTTAAACAAAAAAAAAAAAAAAAAAAAACAGTTTCATGTTTGATTACCC
>JAPSES010000002.1:6217492-6234784 GCA_029822895.1 Maxillicosta whitleyi
AATGATCATATCAATTTAAGACGTGGCTGAATGTAATTTATGACCTTAAATGGAAAATCCAAATGTTTTTATGACTTCTTATGGCCTAAAATTCATATTATTAAATTTAAGACTTTTTATGACTCTGCGGAAACCCATGGTTAAATCAAAAACCAAAAAAAATAATATTTCAATTTGGGTTTGTAAATTGTTGGGCTGCATTTTAACTCTAATTTTAGGCTCTGTTTATCTTTTCATTTTGTTGGCGTATCATAAAAGATCCTATGGAAACAAAGGAGGGATACAAAGCTACCCACAAGTATAGACAGCTGTTACATTAAATTTACAAAAAAATGAAGCCATTCTGTTATTTCTAATCCACTGAAATTAAAAAAAAAAAAACTCCATTAAAACTAACAGAGGATTTAGAGGAACATTATAATAGCACCCAATACTGTGCTGATAAAAACCATACTGTGCATTACATATGTATGAGTGTGAGTCTCACTTGTGTTCAATATTAAAGAGGATCTGATTCTCTTTAAATCAAGGTGACCTTTGGGCCAAAATGACTCCACAGTCAAGAACCTCTGTCCTACTAACTAATCCACATCTATGTTGACACAGTAAACACTGTGTCCTGAAAACGTGTGCCATCACCTCTGCTCACCTCTGCTCTGTCCTTGGTACTTCATAAAAACCTTTTTAACAATGTTAATTTTTAGCTTTTATTGCTCAAAGACTGCGTCTTACCTGAAGTCATGTGTGGAAAAGTTCTTTACTGCAACGCCTTCATGTGACTGGGAGAAAAAATGGCAGATTCCAGTCTTAGCCTTGTAGGGGTACTCAGATTGAGGCACCAATTTCAGTTTTGTCTGAAAGTGAGAATATATTTGAGTGAAGGTATTACCTGAATACAGAATATTTCCTTGGAGCCTTATAAAACACTCATATTGAACGCCTTTTGTTATATCGGATATTATTTCTCCTTCACTTACCGCCACTACATATCTACCTGAAAAAACATGAGCGCTGCGAATAATGTTAAAAACTGAAACTTTAAATTTTTTATAACCCAGAAATATTCAGTGCATCCTCTTTTCCTTTCAGAAACATCTGCTAAGTGCTGTAAAGTATGTAAAACTTTAAACATTCAGTATACCTGCTTTAACCAGCTCAGGGCCCAGCTTGGAGAGCCTCCACTGCAGCCTGCGTTTCGATAGGAGCAGTCCAGGACTTGCTGTACGCTGAGCTGCTCCAGCTGTGAGCCTCTGATGGCATGGTCGGCCTGCACGGCTCCCACCACGCTGAACGCCCAGCAACTCCCACACTGTGAAAATAAACTTGTAAGTGATCAGAAAGGCAGAATGAAAAGTCGGTGTGTAAAGTCTTTTCAGGACAGCGTCCAAACTCTGACATGATCCAGCCACATCTTACGAACTCCAGAAGGAGAAATCAATTTTGTTTATACATATTCACAAGAAGATGTCTTGCTAAAGGAAACTTGAGCTCGGCAAAAACTTGCCGGCAAAATCAATGCTGTAATTTAAAACTCTGTGCAACTATAATCACACTAATAAAAAAAAAATGATATGGCTGTTTTGTTTTTGGATTGTATACTGTCAAAATTTTAATATTTTGCACCAAAATGCATATTGGCAATAGATTGTATTACATACTGAAATAAAATCATTTAAGTATCACTGGATAGATGCGTGTGTGTGTGTGTGTGAGAGTCTATTCACGGTGAGGAAGTGAGATGATCTGGTGTGAGTACACTGTGACTAATTGTTTTCTGCTGCCATCTACTGACAGAAACACCTCACGTATGCAGCATCTTGAGCAAAATCCTAATTTGCTATCGAGTTAATGTAAGCATTAGGGCTGTAGATAAACTGATGATCTGGTCGTGACTACATTTATATTGGTTCCCAAAACAGACCTTTTTTTTTTTTTCTCTAAAAGACTTGATATTTTATTACAGAAAAGATTGCATCTTTTTTTGTGTGTGACATAGGTAATCTTTACATCCAAACAGAATAAGACCACATTCTGCTCACTTGCTCAGCATATATTCCTATAAGGGTGAAGCAAACCTGAACTTTCATTGTAAAATCCAATATGTTGTTGCTCAATATGGCTTAAAATCAATATTGAAGTCAAAATCAGTTATTATAGCCTGAGCTCTAGATAAGTATGCGCTGAGTACACAAAATAATGGGACCATCTGCTGTATTTTTTAAGGCAATGAAATACACTTGTGTCATAAAAGCGGATTTAAGACCTGGAAAAAATGGATAAAAAAAAAAAAAATGTGATGAGTTGTGAGTGAGTTGATACTTTTTGTCTTTTGAGTTTGGAAGTGCGTTTTATTTTCTGTCCATCTGCCTATCAGGAAAACTTAGCTCTGGCAGCCTCGCAGACACGGCCAAAGAAAACCTGGGCAGAAAAACTGCAACACAGCACAAGCAGCAGGAGAAAAGTGGTCCTGTTCAGACTTTGCCTGAAGCAGGCAGCTTTACCTAAATTCAGGAGAGTAAAATATATGTTATGGTGCTGGCTTTTTCATGTATGCTGGCCGTCTTTCCCTGAGGATTGCAGCTTTACTGTGAAAATATCATACCCGGCAGCAAACAGACTGACTAAAGAGATAAAGGACAAAAAGAGCAGAAAGTAAACCTTTAGCGAGGACAAGCAAGGGCTCCATCTTAGCAACCCTTCTCTCCCTGTCTATTTCCCTGGTGCATTCTGCTCTCTGAACAACAGCGGATGCAACACTCAGTGGCTCAGTTCAGGACTAACTTCAGCTTGTCCCGTTCCACCTGCTTTTCCCAGACTGCTAATAAGGTAATAAGTGAACATTCCCAGCTAGGGATGACACCGGGGAATATGACTACTACAACTACTGCTGCCACGACTGTGTGAAATAATATGAAAACACAAAGAAAGAAGTGAGGTTTCCATCAAAATATAGTGCAAAGTGTAAAGGAGTGATGTTTTCCTTTCCCCCCCCCAATGGAATTCTTCATGTTCAAACATTTCCCTGTGGTCTAAATCAACTGTAAATGTTCTGCTTGGGTCTGAATTCTTAATTAATTCAACTCCACAGGTCCCTCATCAACCCTATTTATGAGTAACGACACCAGAAAGGTGGTTTGGTTTGGAGCGCTGGCCCTTTAAATGCACATGAGACACTTCAGGCCCCGCCCCCTCCAGGTTGTTGGCTGTGTTACTCTGTCCTGTTCAATCAATAACTGAACATTTTAGGTAATCGGCTCAAAGTTTGGACATATTTTCAGTATGGACTACATCCACTAATGCTAATTTTTATCTGAAGTCTGGACTTTATATGTAAATGTCGTGATGTAACAAGTTATAAAATGCAACAAATTAAGCAGGAATTAAAACATGTTATAGAAATCCACTCGATTTTTTTCCTAAATGAATATAAAGATAGTTTAGCAGCAGCTGGAGGGTTCTAACTCAAACTGTATGAACTATTAGGGTCTAAATACACAAATAAATGAACCACAGACTAATAATAAAAGTGGGTTTAACAAAATACAACCCATTAAAGAGTATCAGAAAAAGACACGAGGTGGTAACTGACACAAGCAGTAGGTATATTTTAATATTTGCTGCATATGCGATTTAAAAAACCAAGGTTAAGATTAAAACTATGTATGAAGTCCGTGTCCTTTGATGTTTCATTCATCATTACCTTAATAAGATGTAAATTAAATAAATAAACTGAAACATGAACTAATTTTCATTTCCGATATATGACCTAAAATATTAAATCACATCTCATCAACAACTTATAGGACTCCCTCTTCCCATTGATTATGATAAAACCATGATAAAAACAATCAATATCACAATTAACATCATATATTATCATTTCATTATATTTATATATTTAAGTTATATTCATTTAATCTTACAGCTGATTATTTTCTTTAGCGAAAGTTGAAGATACGAGACGTTCAGTCGTGGTTTGAAATGATTTAAGGTCAAAATGTGTTAAATATTTCAGACATTTAGAGGGAGAAGATGTAAAACAATTACAACTATTTTTTTTTTAAATCATGTAAAGTAAAATTAAGTATAAATTTTAATTCAACCTTTTTTCTTTTCGTTCCTTGTCGTAATTCTCCTCCACATATGCAGAAACACACATTCCGTTATTAGCAGTACATTCACTCACTGAATCCCCATCTTACATTTACCCTATAGCAATGCACCAACTTGTCTATTTCTCCCTAGCCTAGACGACTTAAATTTTCTACATTTCCTCTCAGGTTTGATAAAGCACAAAGTGAATTGTTGGGCATAAAAACAGTCGGATGGAAATGTACTTATTGATCGTGGTGTTGTCTGTCTCTGTGAAACAAGACGTTAAATCCGCACGCCGGTATAGCTCACACATTAGGATTTATTGCTGAAAACACCTCAGCTGAAATAAACCCTATTATACGAGCTGTACCTGCGTGTGGGTTGTATTTCTCGTTTGTCATGGATGCACACGTCTTCACTCTCCATTACTTGTTCACTACTGTCATTTTGTTTGCCAGTGATGAAATGTTCTGACTAAAAAAAAAAAAAAGTTTTTTTTAAATGGATGACCACAATCTAAACCCAAAACAGTTTCTGGGTCTATGCAGATTTATGGGCCAACATATTCATCTTAATACTGTGAAGTTCTTACTGCTCCCTGGTTCTGGACCGGTGCTATGACCGCTTTGTCTCTCCAGTCGAATCTGGCCGGTAGCCCCGGTGTCTTCAGTCCAGAGAAAATGGGCGCCTTGTCGGCTGTTGCACGCAGGTAAAGTTCTGCAGATAACATAACATAAATCAGAGTTACTATCAGATACAAACACTGTGCAAATCCTTTTAGTGCAAACTGAATATTTCCCTCTTTGCACCAATTCACATAACTTCACTGGTGATACACCGTGATACGTACTAGTCCAAAAACAGCTTGGTACGTGTTATCCGTCACCCTCTGGTATTGTTCTTACCATTATTGGTATGTGCTGTTCTTCACCATTAGCGGTACTGTATTTTTTTATGCAATTATTATTATTATCAACAACAACATTTGTATACCGGCCATTTTTTCCCACTCCCCAGGGTTGACCGGACAGGGACACATTCGCACAGGTGTTTATTTCGGATGCCCTTCCTGACACAACCAGGCTTGGGACCAGCACAATGAGGCTTACGCCCCCTTGTGGCTACATTGGGATATATAACGTAAAGAACCTTTCTCAAGAGCCCACCTGGGTCTCGAATCGGCCATCTTCCGCACCAAAGTCCATGGCATTAACCACTGAACTACCCGTAATTGAAATATGCAATTATTAATATAATGTAAATTAACTGTTACCCGTGGTAACACCTCTGAGGACGGAGCCTCTCTATCTCTCCTGGATAAAATGTAAACAGTTTGTCACTGTCTCTTCTCTGAACTGATAATCACTGGACACTGTTGAACTGGGGGAGTGTGCCCGGACACACACACACACACACGCAGACTTTCAAGGACTGATCAAACTCACAACAAACACCTTTCTCTCCCTCGAGGGCTTCTTCCCCCTCCCCCTCCCAGACATGTTATGGACGGTGGGGGGTTCGGGAGCACTGTGCCTAATTGGCTGTGGCGCACCACCTCTGGACATGGGCGTGTCACATCCCTTTACCCACCCTCACCACCCACATGTGCTTTGGTCCTGTGTGTAACTGTTGTCTTTGAGCTTCATACAGAGGCATGTTTTTTTTTTTTTTTTGCCTAAATTACACCCTGTAGAGTTAAACTACAGAAGGAAATTTGTCTTTTTCTCTCCTCAATCCCTTATGTCTCCATTTGTTCATTTCTTTGGCGCCGGTTCTGGCGACTTGTCAGTTCAACTGTATCTGTATTCCCATGTTTGTCTGTGTTTAATGTTTATCTTGATCAGTTGTAACTAGAAGGTCATTCCGTTGCTCTGAAATATGTGCAATGACAATAAAAGGCAATTCATTCATGCATGTATTTTGTTTCCATTTTTCACACATATTTCGATTTAATAATGTAAATACTGTTGAATGAGTTTGTTATAATTTGGTATCGGCCTGTTTCCTGTTCATTGTCTTGGTTTGAAGTTTAAAGACAGGGGTATTTGAAACAATATTAAGTTATTGATAAGAAATGGGGATAGGATTAAATCAGTTTTCTTCCTCCCACTCCTTTTTGAGCCTAAATGAATGTTTTTGAAGTATTGTACTTGCATGTATGCTGTTGATTGTGTTGTTGTATGCAGGTCATTTATGTTGGAGCACATGAAGCACTTAAGCCACAGTCACAATTTCACCCACAATAATCACAATGTGACTTTTTTTTCTCAATATTGTGCAGGATGCAATGAAAAAAAGTCCCTTTAGTCCATCAAAAACCCTAGGAAGAGGCTTTTAACATGTGACAAAACTGCTGTTTGTTATCATTAATTCAAAAACAGCTTATTCCTTTATTGTCTCTGCAAAGCCAACATTTCACGCGTGCTTTGGCAGATTTCAAACTTGCATTTGCACACATAAAAATTCAACGTCTTTACAAGTAACATTTACAACAGGAACAGTCTCTTCACAGCATTTTTTTCACAGTTGTCCAATTATTATTATTATTGTTGCACAGCTGCATATCAAGTACTAATTTAATACCAGGGCTGGTTTGCCTAAAACATTGTGTATTTACTTCTCCACATAAAACTAATTGGTATTTTGTGAAACTTGCTGTAACATCAGGCAGGGGATTGCTCAGCACTTAAAACTTTGTCGGCAAAGCTCCCCAACTAAATGAACATTACTGCACACTGAACTATATATCGACTCTAAAGAAACTGTATTTAATGGGAATTGAACTGCTATTTCCCATTTTATTATTATCCAACAGATTTAATGAGCACAAAAGTGGCCAAGAGCAGAACAGAAAAACACACACTGTGGCAATGTTTCTACCTACCTTTGAATTCATTCTGTGAGAGATCAGAGAACTGGTTGACACCGTACTTGGCAGACTGTGATGTTGCGGAGAAAGAATTCAAGTATGCATAGCGTTCTGTAGTATCCTGCAACGACAACAACAATCCAATGCATGTATAAAGATTACTACACTGCATTCATACAATTATTTCCCACTTTAGCTGTCTCCAACATGCCACTTACTCAGTTATTTTCAGCTTTATCATCATAAATCTGACGTTTTCTTTTGTTTTCTTTTAGCTTTGTGCATTTTAAAGCTAACGCACGAGGAATGTTAAAAAGTAGGGATACGCACATTAAAAATAAACTAGTAAAATAATCAACACACTTCTACTTAGTTACTCGTGAAACTCAAGACAAAGAGATGCTGACTACAGCAAAAATGCACTCCAGGTTATTAAAAGGTCTCGTTTGCCTCACAAAAGAAACAGCTGTTGTGTGTCTTTTTTTTTTTTTTTTTTTTTTGGAAAATGCTTTAGTAGTATTGGCTGAAGACCAAGACTGAACTAATGATTGGTTAGGTAAATAAGTACATTGACAAATACAGAATGGTTTGCTCACATTTATCCTATATATATATATAACCCAACTTGAATGGTACCTTGTTCATACAGTTTGGTGTGAAGCCAGAGCTCTGGAAAGGTATTACAGAAGGAAATATGACAATATATTGTGTCTTTGGGAATAATATCTAACATACCATATTTTTTTTCAAACATTTTAAATTCGTTTAGACTCGATATATGCAGACCTCAGGCAGAAACACCACAAATATTACTTTTAAATCCCTGTGAAGTAAAACTTTCCAATAATTTCTACCCCCAATCAAATTAAAATTAGTCAATGGTTAAAAAAAAAAAAAAAGATGTCAATGATGCTTACCATTTTCACTGACTGACTGGCTGAATCAATTAATGCTACACTATTAAAGAGTTTTAGTTATGGCAGATGATTTTCTGGAACCATAAAACAACATTTTGTTAATCACAGCTATAATCAATACATTTGTAAACGTTATTTTCAAAGAAATTAACTAGAAAACTTTAAGATGAAAAATAACTACATCTGTTGGAGGAAAAATGTAGCATTTGTATTTGCAAGTAAAGTACAAAGTATCTCAAATCTGAACCATTAACCATTACCAACCACAACCTGGGGTTACCTCAAGTAGATTACTATACTACTTCCCAGTGCACAGTGTCAGAACACTTGTGTCTTGTCTTGTTATATCCTGTTATGTCAGTACTTGCACTTTAATTTAATATTACCTTAGTGTTTAGGACTGTTCTTGTTGTGCATCTGCACTTTATTGTCAATGTCTACGCATGGGACAGTGTGAAACGTAAATTAAATTCCTCTGTATGTCAAGTACATTTGAAGAAACTGACATAAAAACTGACTGACTGCCTGATCTGAAAACCACTATACAGTTCCTTAATGTGGAGTGGGCGTGGCATCTGACGTGTCGTGGTCGTTTGTTTACAGTCGTGCGTTGTGGTTTTACTGACCTGTCAACACTTTGTTTATTTCCATTCTCTCTATGCTCATTTCTTACCTGGAAATATACGTGTCGTCGCCTAAATTCCTCGCTGTCCACCTCGTACGTGCGGTGAAACTGCGCTCTGAACGCACGGAAATCCGCCGCAGAGCCGTTTAACTTTGCGTCAATTTCACCCGAGTTCACATTTTGACAATACAGAGGACCGACGAGTGTGTACAAGACCGCTATCGACCCTAAACACAACGGACTGAAAGACATTTGACAAAGGAAACTCGTCTGAGTGCATGGAGTGAGTAAAAAAAGGAAGTACACATGTTCAGATATTCGCGGAAAAGGTGAGGAGGAATGTTTGGCGCATGCGCAGTGTGCAGGACAGCTCCCCAAAGACAGAACCTGTTAAGTATTAATAATAATAAGTGTTATTGGAAGAAAAAACACATTAAAAGTATTCAGAGACGAAAAGAAATAAACAGACAATAAACTTAAAATGAACTAAGTCATTGAACAGTTAAATAAATACAATAATAATTCCCATATTTGATGAAAGTTTCAATGTGGATTCACTTTAATTTCACTTACTGAGCTTAAAGCCTGGTTATATTCTGACAAGTGCTTGTGAAATCCTTATTGTAATTTTTCTTAACCTCTTAAACTCTTTTCTCCCATATTTACTGACATGAGTTTAATACATACAGCTGTGGAAAGAAAATTATTAAACCATCAAAAGTCATCAAAAACAATGGTTATACAGTCAAGTACTAACTCCTGTGTGTGTCATGGAACTAAAACAGACAGAGAATAAAACATGAAATGCCTATAAGTACTGTTTTTGTCCGTATAATGACATAGACATTGATGTAGGAACTGAAGTGATTTTGGTTATTATCAAGAAAACATGGAAATCACTAGATATCAGCTCTGATATTTAACTTTTATGAGCTATTTTTGTTCAAATAAATGTGCCTTTATTTGCACCGGGCATTAAAATTAACCAGAAACTGAAGAAAACAAGGGTGGTCTAATATTTTTTTCCACAATTGTATAGGCCTATATGTATATAGTACGCTACTGTGACTATGGTGACATACCTCTACAACAGGTATTATCTGATATAAAATGTAAATGTTATGGCTTGACAACACAAACACGCCCACCCACCCACATAATACAATAGCAGGAGTTGCTCTTAGGCACAGTAGCAGCTGCAGTGCATTTTTTCCAGCCTGTACTTTGTTAGGAGCAGCCAACCAGTCAGTACACTGGGAGGAAAAAAGTAGCCTGCTCCCGTGTTTCTGGAGTGGCATCTGATCCCGTCTTCATCATAACCAAAGCTACTCAGTAACGTGCCGGAGGAAATGTCAGACCCTACAGAGGAACTCACCAACAAGCCCTTCGCGGCCCAGTTGTCCAATGTTTACCTCAGCATCTTGGCTCTGTTCTGCTTCAAGCTCTTTGTTAAGATTTCCCTCAACTTGCTGACATATTTCTACATTGTCCGTGGGAATCGTAAAGAGGCCGCCAGGATATCAGCAGAGTTTTATGATTACGGGCAACAACACAGTGAGTACTCACAAGAAACACAGAAAACTTAGAAGGAAACAATAAGAGCTATGTTTGTAAAGGGAGATTCTTTCTATCGCATTATTTCCCCCATTTACATTACGACAAAAAAACATGTTCGACCTGAAGCGCATAAGGTCAGAATTAAAAAATATTAATACTATTCCGTTGTTTTCTGCTCATATATAAACAGGACACAGAATTTCCACATTTACAAGTGAGGTATATGCCCTGCATTGCTAGTCCAGTGAGTATAAAGCCCATTAACTCTGCTCATATTAATACTGTAGATATGAATGATAGCCTACTTTCCTTTCATTAGCTTAATAGCTACTTAGAAATACTTAAGAGCACATTCAATATTAAATGAAGACACTGTAGGCTGGCAGCTCTTTTTCTCTAATGTATTAATAGAACACAGTCATGATATTCCCCACCCCCATCATGCCCTAGTTTCCATTCCCAGCTATGCAGTGCACCCTTTCACACTCCGACAGCAACCAAAACAACGCTCCACATTTTCAGGGACAGGAGGTTTGAAGACACATTCTGGGGAAAGAGAGAGAGAGAGAGAGACGCTGACAACATAATCTGTAGCTATCATTCAAGGGGATATTTAATTTAAAGTGGACCCACTCCATGGAATACTAATTAGCAAAGCTTAGGGTATTAGTCACGGTCTTGTAGATATGGTCTTCGTTGTTCTAAAAAATCTGTTTGAAGTCTGTAGCTGCTTCTTTTATATCAGTATTTCAAATTAATGTCTGTCAAAGAAAAAAAATAGGCTGCATGAATAAAACAGCGTGCATTTCACCGAAACCTATTCAGGCCAATTAGATCTATAAAATACGATTAAAATGAAGGAAGATGATGACGACAGTAATGTGTGGAATGCATCAGCAGTGATTCTGGACATTGACGCAGGTGTGTTTTCGTCGAATGTTTGTCGAAAAATAGAAATCACGTGCATTAATTGACGCTGGATATTTACATATGGGTCACTAAATTTGCAAATAGTGTGGACAGACGAGACACATCCACTTACATTTGCTTGATGTAAAGGTGTGATCATCTGTAGCTTTGTTTTGCTAGGACATAAACATGTAAAAACATTATTATATATAATGCATTATTTATTTTTGGTTTTGATATGTGTATTATTGTGACGAAATGAACTGTTTATTTTTGTTTTTAATATGGATATTATTACTGCTATGAAAGGGACAGTTTATTTTGATGTGAAATGCTTTTGTAAAATGAATAGAGTCTGTCCTTGATGTTTATAGCATTTTTGTGTTTTTTGCATAGTCAGAATATAGTCTGATGTATGTAGGATTTTTGAGGAATTTAGGATAGGTAGAAGGATGGGATAAGGAGGCGGGAGTATATAAATTAAACTTCATCTTGCTCCTTTTCAAATGTTTTCCTTACTTTTTAAATACATCTTGTCGTGGTTTGGTTTTAATGTTATATTCAAAATAAACAAACTAACAAACAATTTCATAAAAATGCATTTACTTGTTGATATATACGCATTTATTTTGACACATTTATCTGTTTAACATACTGTAAAGGCTCTTCCTTGCACCTTTGGGGACTAAGAACTCAGGCTGGTTCTGCTGTATAAATGGTTTTCCATAACAGCACAAACAAATGATAACAAATGTGGTTAGAACCCAGCGCTGAATTCCATTTTACTATTGCAGGGTCTTGGGCAGACCGCTCACCCCTACATGATGCTGCGAGTCAGGGCCGCCTCCTGGCCCTGAGGACGCTCATTTTACAGGTGAATAAGCAAACAAAGTCCCACGGGACGATGATGCAGTGCGCGCATCGTCTGTACACATGGGTCAGTCCCTGGTGTAATTACCACTGATTAACTGCCTGTGCACAACTTTGTTTTAGATGTTAAAGATAAATTAAGGAATAATGGGAAACAACCGGGGTCACTTGGGATTACATTTAACCGTGTGCATACTTCCCTTATTTACCTTTAAATTATCTTTTGCGCCAAAAACACTCATAGATAAAATCATTAAGTTAGGGATGACTTGGATGCGTACATGTATACGTACTTGGATTTTCAATGGTTGCTGGAAATGTAGTGATGTAAATTTAAGGTAATTTTGCTTTGATATACAGTCGCGGAAAAAATTATTAGACCATCAAATGTCATTGTAAATAATAGTTATGCAATTAAATCCTAACTCCTGTGTGTGTCATGTGACTTAAACAGACAGAAAAGAAAACATGGAACGAATAAAAGCTGTTTTTCTCATAGATATTGATGCAAAAACTGAAATGATTTTGGTTTTTGTCAAGAAAACGTGTTAAATGGAGTGATATCAGCTCTGAAATTAAACTTGTATGAGATATTTTTGTTATTATTATATTTGTCCAAACAAGAAATTGAAGAAAACAAGGGTCTTCTAATAATTGTTTTCTGTGACTGTACGTTGTGAACTGCAAAGAATGTCAATGTAAATATTACAATCGCAATTCCAATAAAAAGTTATAATGCCGTGTAACGTGTAAATAAAGCAGAACGCGATGTTTTTCATAAGTCTATATTGTACTGATGATACAACACAGAAAACGTGTCAAATGTTTAAAATGTACCGTTTTAAGGAATATGATAAAGATGGACTGTTGAGATTCTTGAAGCATATCAGAGAAGAAAACGATAACACTTTTCTATCAAAACTCCATAAACTGATAAGACATTAACAGACTGTAGTTGGAAGGAGAGGAGATGCTACACAGTGGTGAACGTGACCCAAAATGACCTCTTGTTCTTAAAAATGGGACATTATATTCAATTTAAACAGATGATATGTTTTCTATGTTCTATCATGAATAAAATTAGTAGATTTGCAAATCCTTGCACATCTCAACTTTCTTGGAATTGGGGTTGTATATTGTCCAAAACATCTGAAAATGAATAAAAATGGTGTGTATAAAGGTACATATTATAATGAAAATATAACATTCACAACATAGCATTTTAGGTACTGAAATCCAACATTATAATGAGTGTAAAACATGTTATTTTAATGGTCACAAACCATATTATAACGGTCATAAATGTTATCAGTGTATTAACACAAATTATTTGCGCTATAAAGACTGCACCGCTTTCCTTTTCACTCATATCGTAGCACACACAAAACAAAGCACTGGCATCATTACATCATTTAAATGGTGTTTATAAGCTCTTTACCAGATGTCTGTTGGGTCTGCACTTTAATTAGCATGCGTAATAATGTCTATTCTTGAAATGCAATTGCAGCATACAGTTAGTTAATTACTGACATTAATTACTGACCAAAGAGAATTGTTCAGTTTCAGAGGGAGAAGATGAGGTTTAGTGAAGCTTTTCTGATTCCACCAATAGGGGTTAGACGAGGTTAGGTGCCGCTTAATGTCCTACAAAATATCTTGACGTGTGTGACTGTTTGATTCTGTTTCCAGGGTCACAATGTGAACGTCCTCACTATAGACCATGTGAGCCCACTTCACGAGGCCTGTCTTGGGGACTATGTTGCTTGTGCCAGAGCTCTCATTGATGCGGGGGCAAATGTAAGTCATATACTGGGCTGATGACTTTTTATGTAGCTATACCACAAGGGTCAAATGCAATTTCTACGCCCGGGAAAATCTGGGCGGGGGAGGGGCGGGGTGGTGGTAACAAATGAGCAATGTATTGTTATCCTTCTACAGTGGCCGCAGAGCTATTAAGCCGTTGTTTGCTCCCTTTCAACGGTTCCCTCCAGGCTGTTGCTATTAGTCAACTTGCATGGTTAAACAAGGCCTAAAAATAACAATAAAAGTGTGTTCACAGGTCAATGCTTTTACAATTGATGGAGTCACCCCTCTGTTCAATGCCTGTTCGGTGGGCAGTGTGGCATGCACTGAAATTCTTTTGGAAAATGGAGCAAAACCCCAGAGCACGGTGTACCATCCTTCACCAATTCATGAAGCAACAAGCAAAGGTATATTTTGACGTATATTCAGCATAATAAACAAATCAGTCTTTTTTTTTTTTTTTTTTTTTGTTGACAGCTGATGTATTATACGAGTTGTATTTTTAGCATTTACCACTTAAGATAAAATATACTATAGCAGTGTTTTGGTTTTAACCTGTATTTGTGTGCTACATAGCTGCTGCTTCTCAATGAAAAATTGCTTTAAAAATAAATCCTAACATGACCCGAGCAGACAGCTTGGAGAATTATCTTGCACTGTCACTTACTGATTACGGTCTTCATGCTTCATTACTCCCAGGTCATTACGGTTGTGTGGAGGCCCTGGTGACTTGGGGGGCAGATGTGGACATGGACATTCCTCACCTGGGCACAGCGCTCTATACAGCCTGTGTCTGCCAAGAGCTGGAATGTGCCAGAAAACTCCTGAGGGAAGGTCAGCTCACAGCACAGTGTGGATCTTTACATCTTCATACACATAAGTACACATACAGTACTGTATGAATATAGTTCACACAGATTGTACCACTTGGGGTTTCTTTCGCTAACACAAGCACAAAGTATTTTATCATTCCGCTATTCACTGGCACAGTAATCACGTGTAGCTCACAGCTGACTGATAACATTTCCACGCTCGCTATATGGGCAGAACTTGCTTTCTTTGATTGAAAGCAACACACTCCTACCAATTCTTAAAGGAGCTGCAGAAAAGTCATTTCTGGGAAATGTACTGAGGTCATTTGTTTAATGGAGAACAAAGACAGATGAGGGAAGGGATGTACATACAAAATACTGATAGGAAATATAAGCAAGTAATCGCGTATGAGGGGTTTCTGAGGGAGGGGGAAGGATGCAGTTGCAATTGTTTTATTTGCTGCAATTTCAGGTAACTGAAAGGATGGGAGGAGGAGAAGAATGAATAAATAAGCCTCTGAGCTCAGCTTCTTCCTTTTTCAGTTTTGTCAATTATATGTTCTTTATCCCTTCTGCGGTCTTCCACATCCACATCCCATAGACGAAGGCAGAGGAACGGGATCAAATTGACCCAGAGGAATACACGAGGGTTAAATACATGTGTTTTTTGTACGTAGTTAAAATACTAAATATTCATTCATTTGGAATGTCGTAAGGTTGTGGGGGTAAATTTACACACATGTAATTATCATATAATCAATATAAACACAAAGGTTAGCGTTAAAAAAAAGTAAATAAATGTTGAAATAAATGTGTGCACTAAGCACAATGTCCTGACATAATACTTTATGTTTTTATGTGCCATCAAAAATAATAACCAATACTGAAGAAATCTGAACTGTAATTAAGTTTGATCCTGAATTACAGAAAAATATTGTAGATAACTCCGGCATACATACATAATTTCATGTGGTTGAAGTGCCGTGAAAGAACTAATTTAGGTTCTGCAGTGAAGTGTTGAAAACTTTGTATATAATGATATTAAACAGATGTGTACTTAAAAAGTTTGTCTGTGAGACTGGGAAGCGCACTTCCAACTTAGTTGTAAAACAAAGTGAACCGTTAATAATTCATTCACAGCCAGACATACTTTATTAACCACTGTTGATGGGGTGTCTGGAAGGTGTCTTGGTCTGATAATTAAGCGTTGACCCCCCCTACAGGTGCCAATGTTCAGAAAGGCAGATCCTTGGACTCACCCTTACATGCAGCTGCAGAGAAAGACTGCACAGCGATAGTGAAACTTCTCCTGGACTTTGGAGCAGACATTAATGCCAGGAACATGGAGTTTCAGAGGCCAGTAGACGTAGCTCCACCCAGCAGCTTAACAGAGGGATTCCTGCTGCTCTATGAGGGTAAAAGCTGATGTTAAAATGACCACATATGGACATTAGTTTGCAGATCTAACACATGCAGTCACAGAAAAAAAATTATTAGACCACCTTTGTTTTCTTAAGTTTTTTTGTTTGTTTTAATGCCTGGTCCAACTAAAGGCACATTTATTTGGACAAATATAATAATAACAACAAAAATAACTCATAATAGTTTAATTTCAGAGCTGATATCTATCCATTTAACATGTTTTCTTGATAAAAACCAAAATCACTTCAGTTTTTACATCAATATCTATAAAAAAAACAGTGCTTTTATTTATTCCATGTTTTATTTTCTGTCTGTTTTAGTCACATGACACACACAGGAGTTAAGATTGGATTGCATAACCATTCTTTTTGATGACTTTTCATGGTCTAATAATTTTTTCCACGACCGTATAAAAGATGCGCACTTGCGAATAGATAGGAACAGAATATGTCCCCTTCTCTTATTCATAATAGTTTCAGAATGATTCCAGACATCACCTTGTACATTTTCTATTTTCTTCTTTTCACAGCTACACCACGGCTGCTGAGTCAACTGTGTCGCCAGTGCATCAGGAACCACGTCGGTCGTGACAGGCTTCACCTTCTTTCCCACCTTCCCCTGCCTAACAGGCTCAGGACCTTCCTGCAATACCAATGACAAGCACATCAGCCAAGCTATACGTGCCTGAGTGGGACTTTCAGGAAGGAAAAAAAAGCCACACTTCAAGTCCATGAACTCATCTTACCTTTAATTTTATCTATCAGTCAATGCAAAAAAGCAATTAATCAGATTTAGTCACAGAGTCTCCACTGAGCGGCTGACAGAACCAAGCTTCCAGTGAGTGAACGTGTGAATGTGTATGAATGTAAAGCCACGTGTTTTTAATGCACTCCAGTGGATAAGTTATGCTTTACTGAATAGTTAATGCAACTATTAAAGCCTATTTATTTGTAAAATATAATATATGATTCAAGATTCCTGTACTTAGATGCCTTTACACATAGTTGTGCAGTATCTATAAAGAGTGGTGCACTTTAAATACTATTTACTCTATACGAGGGGTGTCAAACATGCGGCCCAGGGGCCGAAACCGGCCCGCCATAGGGTCCGATCTGGTCCATAGGATTAATTACACTGAAGATGTTAACAATAAAAAATGTTTGTCAGACTGATAAAACACTATCATAATAACCTATAAATAATGAAAAACACCATTTTTTCCCTCTTTGTTTTAGTTTAAAAAAAAAGGTTAAATTACACAAAAATGTTTACATTTACAGATTAGCCTTTTACAAAAAATGTGCCCAACCAGAACAAATATGAACAACCAGAAATGTCTCAAGAGAATTAAGTTTAATTGTACCAATATTCTACCTGTTATTAAATATTTTGTGTATTTGTAGATCCACTGTG
>JAPSES010000002.1:6238245-6251436 GCA_029822895.1 Maxillicosta whitleyi
AACGATAGCAACTAAGGTAACACAAAGGAAACTATTGAACAAAGAAACTAAATAACAATTAAGTGATTCAAAACAAGGAAATATGGAACTAAAGTAACATAAAAAAAAGACTATCTAACAGAGATTGAATCTAGTTGAATGATAAATAAATAAAATAAATCTATAAAGACTAATTTAAGTGGGTTTAGCTAAATATGACCCCTTTAAGTAGATGCTGACATCTGTATTATGCCATGTATGATGTGTTTGCTCTATGTCTATGTTAGCAGTAGCAATAGCTGTGCATGCTATTAGCATAGCTCTAGACAACAGGAATACTCTGGGAAAGTAAAGTATACTACAATGATAAATTACAAATAAAAAAATAATAATAAGTTGAGATGCATTCTGTCACCGAGTCATATTATTTTGGTATTTTTGGTGCAACATCTAATCAGACTGAAATTACCCAGCTAAGTGGGTAAGTCAGTCCCAGCAGTCGTGAACGCTCAGTGTACAGGACAATTGAGCTGTGAAACTGGTGAAAAAAACGGATGACAGGATGATAAGTGTTTCTGGCTGACTGCCTGGCTTCTTATGTGGTCTAAGAGGCTAGGCTGAGATAGGGCAATGTTGTGATGATATGATCTGCAGAGCTCTGTCAGACTATTAACTACAGACGACCCTGATATGTATTGTTTCCATAGCCATAGTAACATACAAGAATACAACTTATCTGATATGGATGATTGTAGTATTTGGATCACATGCAGTATGAAATGTAATTGGAGGGAAAAAAAAAAAAAGAAAGAAAAAAAAATCAATAAGCACTCTTCCTACTAAATCCACAATTTGTCAAAATCTATCAGAGTGATGTTTGAACATACCCAGCAGGACAATGTATTTACAATACATCATGGTGTCTGTTACCATGGCAGTCAATGGCTGGTAAAGCCTCTTTCCCTGACCTCCTTAATCTTTCAGAGTCTTTTGATTTTCCTCAGCTTGACTGGGCGTGAACACACATCACCACTCAAGACAGAGTGCTCTGTCGCCTGTTGATTTCTGCAGGAGCTAGAACATGAGCATTGGAATCTGACATTTCAATGAGAACCTGCTTAATTTGCCGTATTGGTTTCTACAAATGATGCAGACAGAACAGTACGCTCTAACGAAAAGAGAGAGTTTAAGTTATAAAAGCATAACTAAAAGGATGGAAAGGCTACAATCCAAGAATATGTTTTTTTTTGTTTTTTTTTTAACAATGTTGCAAAGGATAACACACTGCAAACGCTGCACTACATGAAAAGAACTAGCCAGGGTTACAGGGTGATGTTTATATTTGTTCTACATCTACACATCTCTTCTGCTGAACAATATCTACGGCCTGGTTGCTGTGGCAACTAGCAAGCCCGTACTGGAGAGCAACCAAGAGACATTAATAAGCTTACTGTGAGCTTCTTTGGCTCCTTCTGTTGATCGTGAGCACGGGCTACAGGCTTTTCTAAACTGAACATGAATGTGCTCAAAATAATAGGACGCGCACGTATTCACACTGAAGGATGTGCTTATATTTGTGATACTGTGACACCGATGATTATCATTAGAAATGTCAGCCAACTGCTGTTAGAAACACACAATCCCTAAGAAAATGCCCTAAGAAAGTGTTTCACCATCTGCTGATTTTTCCCCATCTACTTCACGGTACCGTCAGTATGACTGAAGCTCTACTGAAGAGGATAAGGGGATAAACAAGGGGGAGGGGGGTCAACACCTTGATGGAAGCACAGACAGGAACATGACTAGCCAGGGGGGATTGTGAGGCTTTCTAAGCCAAGGATTCCCCCATAAATCAGCTCCACGCCGTTTCCTCACATGTCCCACCCCTATTAAGAAAGCCATGCTAAGCCAGTGTGTGGTTATTCAGGCCAAGGGTGGGGCCGTGTGTGTATCTGCATGGGCATAACCATATCACAAGTCAGGGTCTAATATTCATATGTCCTTATTAAATATGCATAAATACACTTTTTTTTTTATTTACATACTTTTAATTAAGTTAAAATATGTTCGTCAACAACAAGCTGCAGGCTCCTATTGTTGTTCATTTTAAAATCCCAAGAGTTTAAAGCTAATTAAGTAAAAAAAAAAAAAATGTTTATGCAAGATAAAAACAGCAGTTCAACAACTGGAACAAAATTCCGCCCCATGTCAAGGATTTAGAGATTAAAACCATGGGTATTAAAAACATTTTTACATTAGAGGAAAAATGAGAGATCTTCCAACTTCCAGACATGAGTAATTAAGTTGAAAGATGTTTCATATCAATAGAAAATACTGTGAAAATAAAGCTCAAAACAAAGGACAGAAAAGAAAATCCTTTGAAGAAAATGATAAGGGCTGACCTCATGTACCTTTTATTTGGAAAAGATGGAAAGAAGTTATCATTAATGATCCTGAAAATACTATTTTGCTTTAAAGTGGGTCAGTGCTATTTCCAGTCCTCATGTAACTTTAAAGGATGAATGTTTTTAGTAATAGTTGCTTTTACCATGGGCATTTTGAACTCAACATCCATTTGCAGGTCACAGGCTTGCATCACTGTACTTCACAAAGAACGAGCAAATCCACCGGGATTAGACACTAGAGCCACTTCTCAACTCCTTACTTTTCACCTTCTCAGGTCCTTGACTCCTCGATGCTCTACTGCAGGGGTCCCCAACCTTTCTGGGTCTGAGGGCTACCAAGGGCTACCCAAGGACTACTGAGGGCTACCCAAGGACTACTGAGGGCTACTTGTTTGTTTAAAATCCTCTAATCACTATGATTGAATGATAATTTTTTGCTTACATGTTATATGATAATATTCTTTATAGGTTATAAAGAAACAAGCTCGTATTTAAATTAAGAAAAAACATTAACTGTAACTAAAATCTTGTAGCTGTCACTATTTATTTACATCCTTGGTGGGCACCTCAGAAGGTCCTGGAGGGCTACCTCGCGCCAGCGGGCACCACGTTGGTGACACCTGCTCTACTGTGACCTGGAAATCAATCTTGTTGTGTCTGTCTTGGAGCCTGACTTGGTTCCCTTAAATGCACATCAAAAACTAAGGATCCAGCACAGAGGATGCTGGTGGGATGCACCTGTGTATCATTGGTCAAAGCTTTAGGGAAGTCCTTCAGTGATCAGAGCCACGATGTGTAACAAGTAAAACACCTCCAAAATAAAAGCGGTGAAACGTTACAAAGTTTGAGTCCCTAATAAGGAAACTTACATTAAAAAATGCTGGTTGGCTGTAGTTTCCAAGATAGAGTCTTGGGTGAAAATGTGAATTTGGGAAAATTTATGAGGGAATTGCGTTTTACTCTTAATAATAATGTATTATAATATAATAATAATAATAATAATAATAATAATAATAATAATAATAATAATAATAATAATGTTTGTATCATAGCCACCAGATCTAGCTCAAAACACTGTCAGCACATTATGATACATTCACTTTACAGGTTCGTTCTAATGGATGGCTTATGAACCTGTTGTATAAATGTGCATAAACCTATATATATATATATATATATATATATATATATATGAAATAACACTTCATCATATTCATTGAAAACATGAGCTGGTCAGCACTTTTATCATTCCTTTTCCATTATTTTTCATTAAAGTATATATGTTTCAGCACATTTAATCTCTGAGGCAGATATTGTCTCAAAAATTATAGACCAATGAATAGAGGAATGGCACATATCTAAATTATTATTATAATTATTTTTTTCTCTCACTGTCGTCTCATCTGTTATTTATATAGAATTTCTGCACTTTGTTGTTGCACTGTTGTAACTGTAAAAATTTCCCCAGGGTGAGATAAATTAAGTATTCTATCTATCTATCTATCTATCTATCTATCCATCCATCCATCTATGAATTATACCACAGTAGGAAGAAGATCTGATATAACTTCAGATTAAAGGAAAACTTTCATTTTTTGAGGCTCAAATGCTCAATCAAATGTGTGTTTATAAAAAAATTTTTAAAAAGCGTGACAGCCCTACATCACCGACTTCTACAATACTTCACATTACAAATTGAATTAAAAGATAATCACAAGTTTAAACGAACACTCATCTGACAGCTCATAAAGTAAAACGGCACATGAATGACAGACAGCTGTAACACACAACATATTAACGTCAATTTAACATGATGATGTGAACGTCTCGTCGTGGTAAATCCCCGACACCTCGACTCATTGGCCCTCCCACCAGAAATCCAAGCAGAAGAGTTGAGACGAGGATCCAAGAAGCTACAACTTAAGGAAAATATGATGCATTAAAGAAGAAAACCTGGAGAAGAACCTGCCTTCAATATTCATTAAGAAATCCCAAAGAAAACCAGGGTATTTCATTCTAAAATCATGTTATGAAGAGACAGTGGATGTTTGTTATTGCCACAAACTAACCATTTATATATCTATTTAATTTTTAAATGGTATTTTAATTGTATTTTGCATTGTTAAGTACTGTATGACTGTCTGTGACAAGTGCTCTATAAATAAAATGTACTTACTTGCTTTTATTTATTTTTAAGACTGATTTGAGTAGTCAAATTCCTTCACTTTTGACTCCATATATTTGTTTATAATGACCCCATGTTCGCAAAGAAGGGGAAGCGCAATGCACAGAAATGGTAATAGAATGGTCAGATTTTATTTTAGAAAACTGGACATTTGCATCCATCCTGCAGAAATGTATTGGTAAAGACAGGACATTTTTGGAACTTTTGACCAGAGGTACAAATTTAACCCTTGTACGGTTTAACTAGAAAAGTAAACTAAGGCATTAAGAGAACCGTAGTCTATGAGAAACCATTTCCTCACATCATAAAGGGACAACAGCCCCAGACCTTGTTGAATAAAATCAAATGATAAACTGCTAAATTAAATATAACTTATAAATTAAATGCAAATGTAACGGAACTTCTTACTGGTCACTCCGACCATGTGGATGGACAATACATTGCAGATGGTTCGCTGAATTATTAATCCAAGATATTAAATTAAGGATTGAAACATTAATAAAGCATTACATTTTAACATCTGTGAACCATTATATTAAATATAATGTGAACACTCTGCATAATTGCCATAAGCACACCATCATTAAAATGACTGAACAAGATGGTGCCGTTCTTCCAGAAGGCGTATAAAGGCAGATGTCAGCTCAGATTTCAAAACCAATGGGAAAAAAGGTCAAGCTGTTCACACTGCTATCAACATCTAACTAACCGACCATAAACTGGTCTGTCCATGCTTACATCGACTCACCACGGACTACATTATGTATTCTATGAAGGCACCGGGTTCACAGTACTTCAGATTTATAATACTAGTACTACTCACAACTGTTAGGATTGTCTTCTTGATTGCTTTCCAGGTCTGTACTCCAGCAGAAACTCCATTTCCCCACAGGGATCATTAAAGTTTCATCCAAGTCACATATCTGATCACCCATCCACCCATCTGGCCACACTTCAGGTCAAGTCAGATATAATTTACATCACTCATTTCATCCCTCAAATTATATCTGAACTGTTTGTTCATACCTCCCCCACTTTGTGTCTCAATCTATCCCATATGGTAATTCTGATATTTGACTGATATAGGTCACTTCTGTCTAATATGCATAATGTGGGAAAATACATCCGATATATTGAAGTGATGCATTCAAGATTCAACATAACTGTAGTTTCTATTAAATATTCTACATTAAATGTCATACTGCAGTTTTTTACACAACCTTCGTAAACACCACAAGACATTCATAAAATTAAATTAAGCAAGACATAAACACTTGTAAAATCTAAATCTTGCTAAATGTCTTTTTGATTTTTTTTTTTTTAGTTTCCCAAAACATGGTTTTCCACTAAGTTGCATCAGACTGTGAACTAAAATCTTAGCGAATAGCAGATGATAATGATTCAGTTTAAACCTTAAAATCACCAAAAGTAGGCACCAACTTATTCACACTGTATATGTCAACATATATAGTGTATATTTGCATGATAGGAATCCAGTGACACCTCCTTGGAGATTGTATAATTGAATCTGTATGACTAATAAGATTAGGAGAATCCCATTTTGAAATCAGATGTTCCCCCTCCCTTATTTAAGGAGAGGTTGAGTTAATGCAGTAGAGCCACTGCCGCGGGGGGAGACGGACTTAACCATGTTCTGGGAGAGTTAGGGGGGTTTAGGGTGGGCCTGAAAAATAACACTGACCATCACACCTGAACTCCCCTCTCTCAAAACACACAGTCAGAAGGTCTGCATGCACTGTTCAGCGCTGCTGCAGTGCTGCATCCAGCTTTAAAGGCACATTTGTCACACACCTGCCTTTTCAGATTCACATCCCCCCCATAAATGTGCTTTCCTGCCTGCGATAGAGACCACCCTCGGCTCCGTACAGCCCCCCTACTCCCCCTTCATCCTCCTCCCTCCCTCCCTCGCTCCTCCACCAGGGACCAAGGAGGTTTTCAGCACTTGCCACAGCAGCTCACAATGGACAGTACCACAAAGACTCAGTGATCCCTCACATCGCCTGGACGTTTGACAGAAATCACAGCTGACAGGCAATCTCAGCGTTCACTAGGGATATCTAGAGAGAGTGGAATAGTGAGTTTTAGAGGAAGAAAGAGGAAGTGCTTTGTGGACTACGCTTTAAAAGAAATAAGACTGTGACTCTTCCACCCATACGGGCGCATTTTTCATATTTAGTTGCTCTAGAAACAGCAGCAGCACAATGGAAGAAGACATGGATGAGGGGCAGACCCAGAAAGGTAAAAAAAAAAAAAGTCTTCCTTTGCATTTCAGATTGTCTAAAGTAAATCTGACAGGAATGTTTTGTGCATGTGTCAGTGGTGCCTCTGCAGCGACAATTTCACAAATGTTAGCTTTCCCCTTTGTGAACAGGAGAGCAGCTGTTCGGGGTAATTCCTTTGTCCATTGAGTGGCATTACTCCAATGAAGAGTGTGCGTCTGTAGGTGCTGTTTTGGGTAGTGAGAGGGGTGTGAACTGCAAAGGCTGGACTGTCTTTGTTTGCTTGATATGGCTTTCATGCTTGTCGCGATCAAATCAAGCCTTAACACTCATTAATCCATCAGGTCTCAGACTGCTTTTTGTGCCTAAATGTCTAGACTGTGTTTGTTGCAGCAATGCACCGCAACATTTCATGTGTATTTGACGCAGAAGCAACGGATTCTTCTGTTTATTTATGAGGGGCAATGCACGACTTGCACAAATTGCTAGTTATATATCAACTTAATGAGCAGTCCAATAATTTCTGTGTAAGAATGATTCAGTGCTAGGCCGGAGCATGTGGAGTGCAATATTTTGAGATGAACAAGATGCTGTTGTCACACTAGGAGCCCTTCCCAGTCTTTACCTCTCCTATATTTACTTCATGTGACAGGCATGGCTTCCTCTGTTTGTGTTTGTGCTACTGCTTTCTCCCCCCATCCTCCTTCATGGAGCCTATCTCTTCTCACAGGCACATATGAGCTAAAACAGTTGCCATGGCACTGGCCAAGTGTAGTCATTATCTTTTTTTTCTTCTCTTCACCCACTCCTGCTGATGACATTTTGGTACCACTGGAATAGTTCACTTAGTCTAAGGGAGTGGGAGGTAGACAGACAGAAAGATGTACAGAGGTACATTTATACCAAGAGAAATCTGGCAGAAAAGCTTGCAGGGGAAAGTGAGTGCAAAAAACAATGAAAAAAGAGGTTTGAGGGAATATAACATGTCTAATTATCTAGGATAGGGGGAGTATAATTGTTGTGTTACATGCTACTTACATGCAGTAACTATGGCGACTGAATTCCCTGCTGATTAGAAGGACTGACAACAACACCAGAAGATTATTTATGGCTCTGACGTTGCCATAACAATGAATAATAATCTGCGTACGCACCAACAAAATTGGTAAAGATTTTGAGTGAATGCGTCTTGGTCGCCATTACTAGGTGTGTACTTGGGCTTTCCTGTTCAGAAGGCAAAATCTGTCAGCCTTGGCCACTAACACAAATGCTCATCCAACTGAAAGAGGCAGCCATGCAAGCTGTGCATGCATTTCTGTCCATTCATTTGGGTTAAGAGAAGCCTTATAAAGACACCATAATAACTTCATGTGTGCTGATACACTGACACTGCAAGCTTTGCTGCGCTACACTCAGCAGTAAATGTCTTCACTGGCATCACTGTGTACAGAAAAACATGCAAATAAAAGGGCTATACATTTCATTTATCCATGCATTTGGTTGTTTGCTTATTTCAAATGCAATGGGCTCAAACCATTTTGGGTTTTCCTCTTTTCCAAGGGATGACGTAATTGTTTTCCTAAAGTCACTTGTCAAATTTTGAAGGATGTAGGGCCACAAACAGAACATGGAATTTAACAAAAGCTGCTGTAACAGCTTGAATAAACCCATTTCCAGAAGCACAAAAATCAGGATTAATATTTGTTTTTTTTAATGCAATCATCACAGAGCTTTAGTCTAGACACATTCATGTTAAAAAGTAATTCACCAAAACAGATTTTCTTCTCTTAAAAGATTATATGTATTTTTTTAAATGGTCCAGCTCTGTGACACATTGATAAAATAATGTACTGCAGGCTCCGTCCACCAGGCTGACACACCTTTATGAATCACTACCCACGTGTCACCACCAACACAAGCAACAGGGAGACATTTCATTACATCTTTCAGTACATATCGAAAGATTAAAACTTCAAAGATGCGAGTTTAAGTATTTCTACAGGATTTCTACAATGTGACCCGATCAAGAGCAACAGATTTACAGAACATATGAGAGCATTAACCCTTTCATGTGTAAATGATTGAGAAACAGAGACATCGGATAAGTCCAATTGGTTTCAGTTCTTATGTCGAGTGAGATAAACAACTACATGTCAATGGACTAAGTGTAGTTTAATGGCAAGTATCATATTGTGCATAAACATATTCATTTAGCTCACCAACATCCACATTAATGACTTGATAATGTATTAAAGTAAAAGAAGCAATTAAGGTACTTGCAGCACTATACACTACTATTACCACTATTGGTTTAGAATAATTCAGTTTATTTTTATTGTCATTAAAACATGTTAAAAACATTGAAAAATTAAGTGTCTCCCATGACCAGTGTAATAATAAATACTGAATAATTAATCTAAAAGCAATACTTAAACACATATATCAATTAAAGCCAATTATTGCAAATGGTTTTAATTGAAGCTTGAATAACTGTACAATATGCACGAAAGGGTTAAAAAAAAAAAAAACTGGAGGAAAAGGCCAGTTAAAAGGTCTTTCTTACATACTATATAAGGTACAATGTTCATTTCTTGCTCAACTGAAAAAAGTACGCAACAACAGATGTATAAGCTTGACTTTTTAAGGTTTTAAAGGCTTTACCTCTGGGTGAAAAATGACACCATCAGTTCTAATTCACTGCACTCAAGGAGATCATGACACAATATTTCAGGAAATTTAGCGGTTAACCAAGCATGTAGCAGCATAAAATAGGTTTGGAGGCATTAGCAGGGTCACTGGTCACTTATCTTGGAGGAGATTTGATCAAATGATAAACTGACAGCTTCTCTTCTGGTTACTGAAGACAGATGATTAGAACGACAGCTCTGAAGAAGAATTAAAGGCCACTTGTGAGCTTTTTTTTTCCTACTTCCACAGCTCTGTATAACCATAATACAGAGTGACAAATAATAAAACTGGGAGTAATAGAAATATGAACCTGGCGAAGAAAGCATAAGCAGTTCCAGAGTGGCTTGCAGTAATGTTCGCCCAGGGCGGGGTACTGTCCTTTAAAGATCAAGTCAGAGGTTGCAGAATAACATTATCTGTGACTGTGGATACTTAACTGACCACTTCTGGCTGCAAATATAGTCTAAAAACAAAAGCTCTATAATAATTTCTGCCCAATCATCACCATTTTAAAAGCCAATAAACATCATGCAACGCTGTTACCTTTAATAGGGAAATGCATCTAGGTTTTTATTGTCACCTTTACAGTCTGATAAAATGATATGAAAGCAATGCAAGCCCTTCATCCAAACAAAAACCACAAGTAAAAGGCTACCATCACTATGGAAGGGTGTCAACGAGTGCACCCGCAGCACTTTAACGCCCTTCTGTCATCTTCCTCTTCTGAGGCTGCAAATCTGAGATTATGAGTCAGATGCACCAGGTGGGCGCCGTTCACTTCAGCTGCTAGCCAAATGTAACAGCGCACACCATGTACCAAAGGGGCCATCAGCGACAGGAAGCCGACCAATGCCACACGGTTCAACAAGCAGGTTTCCGCGAACCTGAGCACAGGCCTGAAATTATTGAATTTTTACAGACATTCTCAGTCCAGAGGATAATGTTGTTAAAAATAAACCTAGAAAAATTTGAAGCTGGTTTTGTTAACTGCTGCTGCTGAACGGAAAAATTGAGTAAGGCACACCTGTTAGCATTTCCTGAGCCAAGAAGCTACTCTGCAAGGCATCGCTTATCCTTCTGTTTGATCAGTTAGATCACGGTACTAAATTGGCAGGCTAGTCTTATTGACACTTTCTGTCAATCTACTGGAGACACTTGTCAACTATTTGCATTTTTTGATGTTTTTTTTTTTTTTTACTTCATCGTGCAGATACTTGTGGTTTAAATACACAGTTTCTATGTTAAATATAAAATTTGCATGAATTCCCCAAGAAAAAAAAAAAAAAAACATCAATACACATTTTGGTGTGAGTAATGGACCTGAACACCAAGAACCAAAACTGAGCTTGAATGAAGTGCATTTTTACATATAATGATTTGATTACATTTTAAATAGCAACATATCCGTGAGGGTTTTAATATTTTAATTGGATTATTCTCAAAGAAATTAACTCAATTCAGATTTATTTATACACCACCCATGTACAATACATGATTATCTCACGGCACTTCACAAATTCACATCAAAGACAAGACAAACAAATGGATAAATATTTCATTTTTGTTCCCTATGATAACTCAAACGCCCCGTCACAGACTCTTACACTGTGTAGGTAGTGTCGTATGAAAACATAAGGACACAATTAGTTTTAGTTATAGTCTTAGGTTATAGTTCACAACCAAGCCCTCTCAATCTCTGCCTCCCTTTCTTTCTTATTGTTCTGGATTCCAACTAGTCCCGGCCCATTAGATGTTGAGGGAGTTCCGGCAATTGTTCTTATGAAAGTCATTCAGGCTATTAGTGGGAAACTTTTGAAGGTTTTGGTATTGTTCTCACACAAATGACTCCCTAGTAGAGGTATGACATAAGGGCTAACAGGTGCTCTAAATCTAACGATACACTGTGAGATGCTCCCTAAGATCTTCACTAGATTCATTGCAATGCTGTGTCATAACAAAGCGGTTTTAATTTATAACTTGGAAATCCACGGATCCCAGATATGGTTGTTTTTATGCTGTTGTGTATTTGTGCGTGCTGTACCGCATTTGTCCAGCAGTCACCACCAAAGCACTCTGGCCATAGTGACATGATTGTGAGGCTGTTGTATTCCAAAATTACTAATATCTCGCAAAATACTAGTCCAATCTACTTGTTGTTTTCGCTAATCTGTTCCTTAATCAACAACACACGAGTATGCCGAAATGCAACAGTCAACTCTTTCCAGAATATGTGTGAATCCACGGACACACACATTCACATGCACATAGAGGCTTTTATAATATGCGTAACAATAACACAACAATGAGAGTGTTTCTAACTGTAAGCCTCTAATCATACCAGATATTACCATTTGTTACTGATAATGATTAAGGATATTGAAGCTTATTCTACCATGGAAAAGTGTATCAGCTGGATACTTTTAGATGAGAACTGAAACAAAACAAACCCTTGTTTTGGATTTTGACATTTGACACCCCCCCACCCCAGTTCCTGGAGTGAAATTTGACAAACAAAGGCTCAGCAGTTACACAGTCACGCTCAGAATTTTCCATCTCTCAGCAAAAAAATAAAGAGAGGAAATCAGCGGCTGAGCTTTTGGACCTGGCCTGTTAACGTCCTTTTACCCAGAGGGGTTATCTGTGTAATGTGTCTCATTCACTATTGTCCCACTGAATTTGTTGACATACAGTAAGTGGGTCACGGCTCTGAAGTACCCGGCCTATTCTCAGATTTTGCGCTGCGGTTGACATGGCAACTGCACTGGTTGATTAAACATGCGCAGAGGAGATGGGGGTATGCAGGAGCTGAGGAGAAAAAAAAAAAAAAAACCTGCTTGCTTCAGGGGAAGGGGGACTGCGCATTAAATATAGGGAAGCAATGAGACACGTATACGCCCATTACTCTCACAGACTGACACAGACGCACCATCCCCCCACTGAGACTGCGCTCTCTCTATCTCAGACCAGGCTCAGTGCAACCCCACCCCCATGCAAAACTCTTCTGGAAGCAAGGAACTATTAACTGCTACTTCTGTGCACACGGTCTTATTGGATAGCTTGCCCTGTAGGTGAGGGTCCACATGAATCAGAGATGTGCCTCATATTATTAAAATAGATTATATTTTTTTTTCATCCATCTCCGTTATTTAATTTGGTTCGTGTCCACACCTCAGATGAGTTACCTTCCTTTGTGATTAGAACTGAACCTAAAGCAATATTCATATTGTCTACCTCAACAAAAATCTATTTTAATTAGAGATGTGCAATCGATATTATCCTTCATCATCCTCATTTTTGGACAGTATCATACAAATCACTTCATTTTTGCACTGGCAGAGCTACAAAGTTAGTAATTTATTTATTTTTTAGCAGTTTCAGAACATTTTTCAAAAAACAGAAATCACTAACATTCACAGATCCTATCAAGATTCAGAAGGATAAGCAAAAGCAGTATACTGCCTATATGAACAAGGAATAATGAAGTTTTTAGAGACTTCTTAGAGGCAGAAAATCTTACATTAATTGACTTGAGTGGCAAGAGCCATGTTTTTTCAAGGGTGCCATTTCCATTTTGCTCAAGTATTGTTAAAGTAAGTCTGTCATTTCAGTGAGTCTTGGTATGTTTGTGTGTGTGTGTGTGTGTGTGTGTGTGTGTGTGTGTGTGTGTGTGTGTGTGTGTGTGTGTGTGTGTGTG
>JAPSES010000002.1:6262735-6305703 GCA_029822895.1 Maxillicosta whitleyi
GCACAGGTATAAGAAAGAAAGAAGTATTGCACATAATGTTGCATGGGGTAGTTAAAAAAGAAAAACAAGGCAAGTATGTCCCAGAGACAGATGGAGGTAGTTGCATATGCGTACTTTAATGGACATAATACTGTACTCACGTAATATATTCTTCCAAAACTTACAGATTCACTACCTGATGGTGCTCTCGGCCAACTGGGCCTATGTGAAGGACGCCTGCCGGATGCAGAAGTACGAGGACATCAAGTCAAAGGAGGAGCAGGAGCTACATGACATCCACTCCACTCGCTCCAAGGAACGTCTTAACGCCTACACATAAAAAAAAGCGGGAGGCCTGGCCCTGCCACTCCGGCCTCTCCCTCTCTCTCTCTTCTGTCTCTCTATCCGTCTCTCTCTCTACCATCCCCTCCCGAGGGGGGGCGGATGGCGCCTAGGGCCCTCGCCACTGCTGATGTCACTGGTGCGTCATAAGACAACGTGGTCTCGGGGGGGAAAGTCACACAACTCTCCCGGGTCACAAACAGCATTTCAGATGAAAAAGCCCCTTTACCTCTCTCATGGATGGTGTTATAATTATTATGGCAGTCATATTATATATAATACCAGTTGTTTAGTGCTGATAGTAATTCTAGTGTAGTTTGTAGAATAAGACGTAGCAGTAGTATTCAGCTTTATTTTTTACTTATTTGCATATAATTGTTATTTTTTTCTTATAAATCCTTATTTGATGCTACGTGTCATTTTGCTCTCATGCATAATTTATTTTTGTTGATTTGTGAGGGGGTCAACAGGGGCTTACAAGGGTTTTCAAGCACATTTTTTCATGGTGTGTGTCTGGAGATTTCATGTTCAAAACCTATGTACTGTATGTGAACGAGTGGTTAGTTTTGAAAATATGGTGTCTAAAATTTCATAACACAAAAGTGAAGCATCATGAGCCTTTTTCATACCAGTATTCCCAGGGATTCAAACCACTTTTACATGAGTAAATTAGTCTGTTTTTATTTAAGGTTACACAATATCAAGACAAAATGATAATAAAAACCAAATCATTAGAATAAAACAAATATTTGCTAGACGTGCCAAGCCTGTTACACAGGAAACAATGACTATGATAAAGTAAATATCAAAGGTGAGATTAGTCAACTAAAGATAAATTATTTTATAATAAACTGCATAACTTTGCCATTTTAAAGTATTTTAAGATTGCGAATGATTCCATACTTTATTAACCACAAGCCACAAAAGCACATGCAAATATACTTTCATACTCACTTTTTTAATTTCTTAAAAGTGGAACTTTATAATTATTAAAATCCTGTTTTTGCGTAACTCTGCATTGTATATACTGCTCAATCAAAACATACCTATATGTTAAGCACTTCAATTTAAGGACAATTCAAGTGGAAAAAAGAAGAGAACTCTGTGGTTCACTCCACTCTGTATCAATCAATCAATCTCAACTGCAAAAGAAACCCTGACAATAAAAACGTTTCTGGTATAAAGGCACTCTTTGATGGATTTATCAGATGTGAGAAAAGTGTGTGTCACAGTAAATATGTTCATGAAAGTGACTGTATTGCTTACACATCCTGATGCCATGACTTCAAAGGTGGCCTGTCAGTCCATTACCTGGCAAAATGTATTTTTGTCAGTATTTCTAAACTCTAGTTTCATGCACTTACTTGACCATTTCTGTGCTCTCTTTAGATGTAAGCGCATTGGTGTTCAACTCCAAGTTGGATAACTGTACTGTTAGTAAAGACTGTGAATTTAGATGTTATTTCGTGGCATGGACATGCATTACTATAGTCTTATTGACTCAAAAGTTACTTTATTACACTCCTTTATTTTTACACTTTTGACTGTCTTGCTGGATCAACCCTTTGTTTATATGTGCAGTACTGAACCTCCCATGCTTACCGCGATATGCTACTGATATTAGAGACTGTAGTCTTTGAGTTGTGTCTGTTTAGTTTGTGATGGGCTCTCAACCATGTCTTAAAACTAATACTTGTACCAAGATTGCTTACTCTGTAATGATCCGAAAAAAATGCTTTCAGCTTTCTCCTCGTATTAGTCTTTTGTACTTTCACTACGAATGCTTAGTAGCAGGCTTTAAATTTTATCTGTTTTGTACATTCTTGTGCCAACAGCTTAAAGTGGCTTATTTGACCTGTATGATCAAATTTGCTTGCATAAATAAAATTCACTTGTGTACTTGTTAATAAATGCTTGATGTCTCCTGTGTCTTTTTGGTTTTATTATATTTAACGATAGCCATCCAGGCTGAACCACCATTTTTGACAAATGCTTAAAACCATATAAAGGCAGCGTGTTCTGCTTTAAGATTAAGGATATTGTTATCACCACAAATATAATAAATTCTGGACCCTAGGACTCATTCATTCAAAAACATTGAAGGCAGTTTTTGATTTCACACTACCTCTCTCTGCTCTCTGTCGACTTTGTCTGTGTTGTTTTAGTCGTAATGTGTACAACATACCTTATTCTGATATCATTTATATAAAATTGTATGTAAAATGCTTATACACAAACAGTTATTGCAGTGCTTGTTACTGTTTTAGGGTGGGCTAGTTTTGTTTTATTTGTCCCTTTTTGTACTGTATTATCTCATTCATGCTTTACTTGTTTGTGTTAACAAAACATAAAATTCAATAAAAATAAATAAATAAAAAGTGAATCACAATGACATATGTCAGTAGAAGGTACACTCAATAGCTACTTCATACCACAAGATGTCACCCTTCTCTGGGTAAAAAGTCTGGGAAAAATTAGTTGATAGCTTAAAGTAGTACAGTAAACGAGTGTATTTATGCAATTTTATACTTGATTATAAGAAGTTACATTAGTGTTTATGTATTGCGTAATATTATTATTTACACTCTTAAATGTAGGAGTCGCATTAATGGTTTTAAGGCTTAAAAATGTCTTATAGAAAAGCAAAGGCAACATTAAAGTCATCCCTTTGAAAATGGGCAGGTATGAAACATTGTATGCACCCATGCTGAACCAAAATATGAAAGGGGTGTGTCACTGTAGACCTGTCATCTGCAGGCCCCCCCACCACTAAACCCACTGATTCTCCGAGTCAAGTGATAAATCACATCCAAGATTACACTTTGCACCCTTGTGCCAGACAGAACTCGCTCACACATCTTGCATATGGCCTCCAGCTAAATATTACATTTAACAGATTTCTTGACAGACGGCGTGAACAGGGGGAAAATCCTTAATCCCGTATTGTTAAAAATAGAAAAACAATGTTTCCAGTACTACAAAGGATACAAAGGATAGCTGACTGAGATAGCATGGCTGCTATACTCCTAGCTGAACATACATAGCAGTGAATAGCAGCATAATCACAGCGAAGGGGAAGTTTTTTTACTAAATGGATTAACAAGGCGTGGCCACATCACGTGAAGGGAAACCTCTCCAGAAGCAGCCGATTAGCGCCATGTCCAAATGACTGGTCCTGCCTTGCTGCCTAGTTTGCATGACCCTGTCAAACCCAAGCAATCCCCGGCTAATCCACCCCCACCCCCCCTCCCCCAAGCTGTCAATCTACCAGGTCACCTGTGCTGTAATTAGATTCTCATGCTGTGTACCGTTGTGGACTTAGAAACCTCTTTTTATTTCTCCATTTGTTTTAGGTGAAGTTTGATTCCTCGGATTCTCAATGAATACGAATGTACTTTCTCCTGATCTACCGACGTGAGATTCTTAGAGGCATTCGCTGAAATCATGCATCAACTTCTTTATGTGCATGTATTCCTATGCTGCCTCAGTATGGCTCATCCCTTTTGTCCTTCCCAATGTACCTGCGTCTCCCATGGACGTAACGAAGAAACGGGAACGAGGTAAACTATACTTTAATGTTTGGAACTCATTATCAGATACATTTGTCATATTTTGCAAAAAAAAAAAAAGTAACATGTGCGCTATAAACTTCACTCAAATTATGACTGCCTCTTGTCGGTTCAGTTATATTCTCTGTGCATGTGCTTAAAATGTTACAAACAACTCCAACAGAAAATGAACCATAACTCTTATTTTGTGTTTTAACTTATTTTATAAAGGTAATAGTGTAAACTTCACCGTATAACAACACAACAAAAAGTGAAATAAATACAGGGACTGCACTTAACTACTAATATTCATGTATAATATGTAATAATTTTAGCTGTTTGGCTTTAGTTATGCTGTGTTAGGAGTTTTACAGTGTGAGCCTGTGAAATTATAGCAAAGAAATATGAGAAAAGAACCACCCATACATATTTAAAATAGGAAAAGCAACACTGATAACAACATAAAATATTTGCTACCGGTAGTTATTTTATTATGTCAAATAAATGAAAAATGGTATAGGGCTAGTGCTAAAGGGTACACATCGTGGCCTATAGTACCGGCCTGGATTGATATAATGTACATCCTCTGGCATGGTGCTGATCCATTTAACCTGGAGAATGACCTGACAGCCACTAATAATTCATCTGCGCTGGACTTCTTGTCACTATGAATTACAAATGCTATTGCTATGTTATGAAATTTGAGGAACAGAGAAGGAAAGACGAACAAGATAGTAGCAAAGACATTACAAAGACATTTTTAAACCCCTGTGTAATCTGTTAAATCAGTCTCTTTGAAAAGTTAACTAGAACCTTTGTGTGGTTGTAAAAACCTTGCGTATTACTGGGACAGAGTGAAGTAACTGTTCTTCTGCTGAATTATGCAATGCTTACCAAAATCTGCATTACTCTGTTCTGAATAAGTTTGTATTTATTGCTAAAACATGACATTTGCAGTGGAAATCAAGTCACATGATCAATTACAAAAAAAATAATAATAATAAATAAATATATAAATTGAACAGCAAGGCCCTCTCCTCACATTGTGAGTGAGTGAGAGGGCCTCACCCTGTAGGCTCGGCCCCTAATTATGATGAGAGTGATGAGCTCTGATCTCTAAATGGACGACAGCCACATATAACATCCAACGTGATGACATTCAGTCTCGAGGAACAGACTGATTGATCCCATTGGTCGAGAACATATAGAAGTGTTGTCTTGTTTCAGTAGGAACATCTGTATGACAGCTGTGCTTGTGATCTGGCCACAGTACATGTTTAATGTAATCCAACTTCTATTTCATTCTCAGATCCGTGCTCTGCAATGACCCAGACATGTCTGATATTCCTGTTAATGTTCCAGTGGATACGGTCAAACTTCGTGTTGAGAAAACTGCAGTGCGACGGATCCCAACAGAAGCGTTTTATTACCTGGTAGACCTACGGTACCTGTGGATTACTTACAACTCAATAAGCTCGGTGGATTCTGGAAGTTTTTATAACCTCAAAGTACTCCACGAGCTGAGGCTGGATGGAAATTTGATCTCAATGTTTCCTTGGGAGTCTCTGAAGGAGATGCCCAAGCTGAGGACACTGGATCTGCACAACAACAGAATCACCACAGTTCCCATAGAGGCAATCCCCTACCTTCTCAACATTACATACTTGGATTTGTCCAGCAACAAACTGGCCACTCTGCCCTCAGAGCTCATGGATATTTGGCCTCCATTCAATGGAGAACCAATTACTTCTAATGCTTCTCAAAAAGTTGTGTTAGGTAAGGAAATTGGGCCGTCTTTACAACCAGAACAGGACGTTTTTTGGCATCGTTTGTAATTGCATTATAAACCTTTTCCAATCACCTGGTAAGCAAGACTGACTAGTTCTGGCCAACTCCAACCAGGCCTGCTAGTGAGTGCCAGACTATCATCAAATTAGCTTAATCTAATGCCATGTTTCCACTTCATGGTACCAGTGCTACTCTACTCGACTCAACATGACTCTTTCGCTTTTCCATTACGAAAAAGGACCTGGAATCTGGGACCCGATACTAATTTTTTTATGTAGTTGTAGAGCTGATATTGAATTGTACATCAACAATTCACTGCCCTATTTAGGTGTTGAACATTTAATAGACTACATCTTAGCATGGCTTCTAAAACTTGGGTTGAGTAGGAAAAAAGCAAGAAGAAATTACAGATATTTAAAAGATATTTGGTAATGAAGTAACCCAACTTTCCAACTTTTACTCCCAACAAACAGATTGAGAGAAAGAGTTCCCAAGCCAAAAACAAACTGATTGAAAACTTCTGTCTTTTAGAGGGCCTCCAGTCTATGGAATAATTTAGCTTCCAACATCAAACACTCTAAAACTGTACATTCGTTCAAAAAGCCACTCAAACAGGAACTACTTAAGTAAATACAGTAATGCAAAGGATTGTTTTGACTCTTGCAATCCAAGTTGGTGTAACAGTTAAAATGTTTTAATATTTATTTGTTAAGATGAAGCTTTCAATTTGATACAATAACAATGAATTGTGAATTAGTTTTTTATTTATGTATGTACTTTATACCTGTATTTGTTTTAACAAACTCCAGGAAGAGTAGCAACCACTATGGTGGAAGCTAATGGGGATTCATATAAACAATAAATAAAACAATGAACAAACAGTTTGGAAAGAAAAATATGAAAGAAACCCCCAGGAAGTTCAACAATTCCATCAAATCATTGTAGAGTTGACTAGAAAATCAGGCTTCAGTCAAAACTCAAATAGGAAGTGATCTAAATTAAGTCTTATATTTGAGCACATATATATTTATTTTATGAATTAACTGTCTTTGTCTGTTGTGGATTTAGTTTGACTAAAGCATGTTACTGAGCATGTTACTTGATATAATGAGAACTCATTCTCTTTTCATTAGTGTCCTAAAATAGATTATGCTAAACAGGTGTTTCCCTCAGCATTGCACAGTAGGAGGGATACTGTCAATAAGCTCTAAAGTGACAAACTAGCTTATCTGCAAGAGTTGGCTCTGTTTACTGGTGTACCTGATGGAGAAAAGGGATTATGATAAAGAGAGGGAATTCAGCTAAAGTATTACCATAAAACCTTTTGCTATTAATTGAATGTAATGTACATAAACTCTGTCATACAATATTTCAAATACTGAACCTAGTAAATAAATACATTTAAAATTCCATTTGGACTAAATAATCAACAATTTCCTTAGCAACTTTATTATCAGTTCATAAAATCTGTATTATATCAACAATATTTACCTTTAAAAAGTGAACACAGCAATTATTGCATGTTAAAGGTGCATGCAACTGGCTGAAGTCAACTCAAAAACTGTGTTGCTTCAAAGTGGAGGCCACAACCAGCTTAGGTGCTTTGCTGTGGTAAGACAAACTAATCTGGTTAAAGGGCTTTAATATGGACGAGTCCATGTGCTTTCCCATTGTGTATAGCAGGTGTACACAGCTTACAGCAACTTGCAAGAGAGCGTAAAAGTAAATGGTTTCATTTACACTGCTCTCAGTATACCTTGGTTCCAATTTATGAGAAATACGGCCAATTTTAAAGTCAAGTGAGAAACATTCAGCGTTTCAGGGGTATTCAAATCCAGTCCTCAATCGGTACCCTGCGTGTTTTCGGTATTTCTTTATTCCAGCATATCTACAAGCTGTCGTTGTCAGGCTTCTGCAGAGCTTGATAATGAGCTGATCATTAATTGAACCAGGTGTGCTAGAAGAGGGACATATCTAAAATGTGCAGGATACGTAACCCTAGGACTGGATTTGAATACCTCTCGTTTAGGCACTGTCTTGTATTTATTTCAGACCATTTGTGCTGACAAATACCTGAATATTTAAAGAGGTGGTGGACAGAAGGTAATTACTGTGGTTATTACATCAGTAATCATAAACTGTCTCCTTTTTTATCACCAGGCCTTCAAGATAATCCCTGGTTCTGTGACTGTAAAATCTCCAAACTGATTGAGCTCTCCAAAATGTCTGGCACACCAGTAGTTTTGATGGATCTATTTCTGACCTGCATTGCACCAGAGAATCTAGCTGGTGTTCTTTTTCAACGCGCAGAACTGGAAAATTGTGTAAAACCTTCAGTCATGACGTCTGCAACCAAGATTACATCTCCTTTAGGTAGTAATGTTCTCCTGAGATGTGACGCAACAGGGCTTCCAACACCAAATCTATCCTGGGTCAAAACTGACGGTTCACTTGTCAACAACACAGGTATCGCACACAGACTGTTAAAATCTCTAAATGTTTTAATGTACAGCAGAACTGAGACATTTACCAGCCTTCAATATAGTTTGTAGATTACCATATTTTGATAGACTCTATGTAGACTGATCCAATTATAGACTGTTGATTACATGGTATGAAAAAGCTTAAAATTATGTACGGCTTGACCAATTTTAATTGTGTTTATTCCACTCTTTAGTTCAAGAATCTCCTGGAGAGGGCATTAGATGGTCCATCATGAGCTTGCATGGAATACTGTACAAAGATGCTGGGGACTACAGCTGCAAGGCCAAAAATGTTGCTGGAAGAGCAGAAGCCACAATTTCTCTCTCCATTGCCGGGACGTTCAGTACCACCATCCCTCCAGTAAGGCCTAGCATTGGAACAGGACCGACCAATCAAGAAACAACAGTTATCCCCTTAGCAGATGTTTCAAATCCACCCTCTGTTGCATCTACAATCCTCCCAAGAACACAGACACCAGTTCCTGCCACCCCCAAGAAACAAAAAACTACACCAAGCAACAGTGTACAGAAAAGCACACCTGCAAAAATTAAGTCCTTAAAGACTGTCAAAGACCTCAAGATTGTAGAGGAAACATCTGACAGTGCTGTGTTGCTTTGGACAGCAGATGGACTACCAAATGACGCCCCAGTTACGGTTGTATATTCACCTTATGGTGAAGATGACAGCAAGGAAACAATTGAGACTAATGCAGGCAGTGGCAAAATTCTGCTAGAGGGACTATCACCTGGAAAACGGTACTCTGTTTGCCTTGTAGCGAAGGGTAGTACAGCTAAAAAAGATCCATGCATCGACTTTGGACAAGTATTGGACAATGAAGATGATGGTGGACAGAACCAGCTGTTCATGATCATAAGTGGCATTGCTTGTGCATTAATTTTGCCACTTATTGCATTTCTGATCTACAAGATTCTTGCTTTGTATTGCAAGGGACAACACCCTGCCATTGACGAACAGGAACTTGAAAAAGAGAGCTACGTTAAGTTTGAGACAATATCAATGAAACAAAGGACCTTGAACTCTCATCCAACAGAGCTTTGGGCAAGGCGGCCAACTCATGAATCAGAGAGGATGCTTCTCTGCTCCAGGTCAAGTATAGACTCCCAAATGACCTATAAGAGTGACAGTTCCCGGTCTGAGTATCTTTGCTGACATCAGGGATCTATGGCCACTAGCCAAATGCCATTCTTTATATGAAATCCTGTTTATTTGCCTTGTATGACACTGATCAACTCTAAATTAATATCATTCATGTATTTTTTCAAAGTGGTTTGATACTGTTTGTTATATATGTGCAGATGCAAGATGTAGCAAAGTTTTCTACATCTGTGGCACAATTAGGCATTCATTTGCTGTAATGAATGTTTTCAGCATTTTATATTAATTATGGACTTATAAACATGCATGTATACAATGATATACACAGGTTTAGATAACATGAAAAGGTTCCAGTGGGTGGTTAAAAAGTGTGACCATTTTGTTAAATTCCTGGTGATTCCTGATCAATGACTGATCTGTTGATATCTAACGATCTATCTTTCCTTATTTGTTCATGAGCCTTATATTTGAGAAGAGTTTTGAGTGGTTGTGGCTGCAGCACAGCACTTTTGTTGGACTTACAAATAGTGACATAGTACCTTCCAAAGAGCCTGTTACCGGTCGTGCTCAATGCCAAAAACTGTCAAGAAGTGTCAGATATGATAAGTGATGGTGTCAAAAAAAAAAAAAAAAAAAGCTCCATCCAATCCCATTAACAACATCATTGTTGCTTCAAGCTGATTGTGGCCTTACTGGACAAGAAAGTACTGTGTAGAATGTGTGACTGACCTAATAAACATTGCCAGTTTCTATGGATTTATGTACATATTTCTCTATAAATGGAGCCATAGGTTTGTTTTTAATAAATCCAACAACTGATACATTGCATATGAGCGTTGTATTGTGTTCTCCAACACATAACAAAATACAGGTTTTAAAACTTTTATCTGTGCATGTAATCAAAAACTGTGAAAATTCTTCAGTCGATATGCATCAAAAGCATCCGCCATAGCAGAAATGTATTAATTGAAAGAGACTATGGCAGATCCATCTCCAGCAAAATGTACGCAAGAGTACACATAAGAGGGCCATATTATCTATTATGCATCAAACAACATACTTCAAACTGAATTATCTAAGACGTTGCTCTTTCTTATAGATGAGCTGTATGAGCCTGCGGCAATAACTAAGCACTAATGTCAGATGCTATTATCTTGGCAGCAGTGAGGCTCTCTAATCAGTCCGCTGCTGGTGATAAAGGATAGGCTAAGCTGTAAGTAACAGATAAAAATGAGATGAGGTGACAAAGACAAAGATTTGATTGGACAGATAAAATCAAGAAAGTCTAAACAGAGATATGGATATGCTATTAAGGTGTATTGTTTATTTACTTGTGCCACAGTTGCCCCAATCTAGATATGCAAACTCAAAGAGAGTCACAATCAAAGTGAGAGGCTTTGTAGTTGCATCACAAATCTCCTGGCAACAATGTCTGGAGACCTGATAGTGAAGCAGTGGAAAATCTGCTACGTGTAAACAGGCAGAGAACACAGTAAGAAAAAAAGCCTGCTCTCCAGGTTGTTGTTATACGGCTTTGTAATCATTGCATAATCTAGAATGTAACTAATAGCTGAAAACAAATTTGAATGCTCCATGGTGTGATGTAACGCAGCTCTCACTTCGCAGTTATCGTTATTAATGAAAACTGAGGCTATGAATAAAAAGAGCAAAAAATTATTTTGTGGGTTGAATTAAAAATGACGAAACCATATTATGAAACTATTTTAAAAAGTAAAAAGAACTAAAGCTAAAGAACTGCATGTAAAAAGCAACCTTATTTGACAGAACTTTAATGGTAGTGGTTTAGCATTTTCTCCTGATACAAAGGAACAAGAATGAAGAAAACATACAGTAGTAATGGACTACCATCTTTTTTAATAAACACTGTCTTTTTATGATGCATCACATCATATTTCATGTGATGCATTCTTTCATCCTATATCAATCCCACAATATTTACAAATACAAATAAAACAAGTGGTCTAGGCTCAACAAACCCCGCCTCTCACACGTATTGTACCTTATTTTGGCATCAATCCAGCTGATGTCATCATGTCTAACATAAGCATATCAATTAACTCTGTGTGTGTTAAGTTCGAAGCAAACTGAAACAAAATTGATGTTATTATAGACATTTGAAATTTCACCCATTATAAGTAAAAGGGAGAAAAAACAAAGATTTAAAAAATTCATTAAAAAATTTTAACTTTGACCTACTTTCCCTAAATGTAATGACACGTATTCTGGATGACTGGCAATCTATAAACCCAATTTGGTATGAATTCAACCAATAGTTTAGCTGCTAGGTTGTTAACAAACAAAGAAATAAACTAGTGCTGGCACTAAGGACTAATTTTCTACTTCTGAAAACTTCTTAAAAAAAAAAAAAAAAAAAAGTGTTTGTTATTTTGAATCCTAAGAGCAGGGTGGGGTGGAGGGTGAAGGTAGAGAATGAATGAGGTATGCACGGGTCGCGCTCACTCTCTCTCTCTCTGAGGTATGGTCGTATGGCTGTAGTCGCCAATGTTGTCATGGGTTGCCCAGGTAACACAGCATACCTGTGCCATTGCAGCATACCCGTGGCACAAAGCCGCGGCCGTCAACTCATAACATTGCTATGAAAGTTAGAGTTGAGAGAAAGGTATGCATGTATGTAAAACATGCAAAAGAAAAGTCACCAGATCTGTTTTTCACCACTGAATTTTTCTCCTAACTCAAATTTGAGTGTTTTGCTTAAATAAAGTACATAATTCTAAATATACAGGAAGGTCACAATGCTTTGGCCATTGACCTTCACCCACCAAAATCTAATTAGTCCACCATATGTTCAAATAAACACACCAAACCAGAAGAATTTCCTTAAATGTGTTCCTGTGAAATCAAACTCTTGAGGCCCAGATGGAAGTCACATAGATGATGACCTTTGAATATTCTGTCAAATCATTCCTGAGAAATCATCTTCTAAACATAATGGGGAATACCAGGCCAGCAGACAGTTCCATGGATATTTCTGAAAGAAGTAAGAAATAAAAGAAAAAATTGAAAGAAATGAAAGAAAGAATTAAAAAAAAATTAACTACATCTGTGGTCTTAAAAGTAAGAAATCATTTTCCAGATTTGAAATACTAACATGGAACTGTTAAAAAGAAGAGTTTTGCAGACACCTTTTTTTTTTTTTGGTAAGTGCTTAAACCAGGGGGGTCAAACTCATGTTGGTTCAGGGGCCACATCCAGCCCAATATTACCTGAAATGGGCCAGATCATTAAAATAATAACATAATAATATATAAATGATATAAATTCCACAATTATATGTGTAATTTCTATGTTTTAGTGTGAAAAAATTATTAAAATGTGTATATCTACAAACTATCATTTAAAAACATGAACAAAAATAAATTTATTAAGAAAAAAGTCCAATTTTTACAGTTTACATCATTATTTAGCCTTAGTTCATCATTTTCATATGTTCATTATAACGTACAGATCACAGTGGATCTACAAATACACAAAATATTGAATAACAGGTAGAATATTGGTATAATTACACTGAATTCTCTTGAGACATTTCTGGTTGTTCATGTTTTTTTGTAAAAGATGAGTCTCTTAATATAAACATTTTTGTGTAATTTAACTTTTTTTTTTTTGCACAAAACATTGTGGTTTTCATTATTTATAGGTTATTATAATAGTGTTTTATTTGTCTGACCCACTTTAGAATGAAGTGACCTAAAATTATTTTAACATCTTAATATCTTCCCTGTAGTTTTTGTATTTCACACATTCGTCCGGCAGGCCAGATCGGACCCTTTGGCGGGCTGGTTTGGCCCCCAGGCTGCATGTTTGACACCCCTGGCTTAAACCATCCAACTAGAATTAAGAACTAGAATATCATTCAACATTAACAGCACAGGTTTTTTGTTATTTTAAAAAAAAAGGTTACATCTTCACTCCAGTCTCAGTCTGTTGTAGATACACACTCAACCTGATGACTCAAACCCATGTGCGTCACAGAACAGTCACCTGAAGTGAAATGATACACGTCACGTTTTTAATTGTCATTCAGCAGGGGTGAAATCGTGGGAAAAGGTCAGAACCTTCAGACTTTTAACATTAGTCTGGAGTCACGACAACGTTCTCAGCCATGTAAATCTTCTACTGCTCTTCTACAAGGTTACGGGTGATGTTGTTGCTGACAATATCCTAGTCATACAGGGTATGAATAGAGCTTTTGGTTCCGTCTGTTTGTCAGTTGTTCTCCTGGGTAAAAAGAGGACAAACAATCTTGGGATAAATTGCCCCTCTCCGCCCCCATTCTCTATAAATTAGTCATTTCAGGAAGCAGATGAACTTCACCGGGAGACAGTCTGACAAAATGCTTTCCCATTCACACACGGGAAATAAAGTCTATATTGTGTGTTTGGAATGTCGTAATTATGGCTGTACTGTAAGGACATCATTAATGAACAGTGTGGAAGTTTAAGTTTGACTAATGCGTGAAAATTCTATTTAGCCCCCCCCCCCACACACACACACACACACACACACACACACACACAGAATAAATAAACAAATATGGTTCTGAGTAAACTGACGTAGCTTAACATGTAATGGCACATAAAAAAAAAAAAGTAACAGATAACCACAGACACATGTAGTCAATACATGGGTCAGGGGGGTGGGGTGAGGCTAAGAGCGTGTTATTATGTGGGACCTTTCTTCAGTCTAGTCTCACTTATTGGATCTTCCATATTCTGTTTGAGACAGAGGCTGCAGCTTAAAGATCTGCCCCAATGCTGGACTAGTATGTGCAAAATTTACCACGGGGGTGTCAGGAATTTCAATCTTTGCTTCCAAAACAGACTTGCAGCCTGGGGGCCAAGGTGGGGAGTGAAGAGGATCCCACACAATTTTTTTTTTTTTTCTTGAACACTTCACTGGCAGTACTGCCCCCTCTAGTCTGAGACCTCCATCCCTATATTTGGCTTTCGTCACTTTCTAGCATGACATCTACTGGTATGTACATCTCCACAGTCTCTCTAGGTTAAAGCCGCGGACCAGGATGCCAACAGTCCATAAGCTCACGCTGCTTAATTTTGGGGAATTCTTGTGTGACAGTACAGTTAGTGGGAATGCCTGAGAAGAAGTGAAAGACTACCAGAAGTAGAAGGCACACAGCGAAGGATTATGTTGTTTGTAACAGTCACAACACTGATCTGTTTAATGGTGCAAAGAACTGGAGGCTTGGCCCTTGGTGCAGCATGTTGGGATGAACGACCAACACGAACAGGGAGAAACAGCAGCTGCGTGGGTGAGTTGTACTGACAACGACAACTGACAACTGGATACTGTGCTGTGGATGCTTTTAAATATTTATGTCAAAAGGTCAACGTATCCTCTTAAGATTTAAGCATAATTTTTGTAGCATAGTTTGCACTGATCATGCAATATTCTTGCTCTGAAGAGAAAGAAGCACCACACTCTTAACGCATCTGTAAATACTAATATGTAATGACATTTCATTTATATTTAGTACATAGCTAAGTAAACTGTAAATAACAACACTGTTCCTTGAAGCTATGGTAAATAAAAAATTAATTTATAACTTTTTTACAACTATAATTTATTTCACAAATGTTTATATACGTCAATTACCAAACTAAGAAAGAAAATAACGTCAATGTCAATTCTTTCTTTTTTTTTTTTATCATTAACCCATTTGTACAAAAAAGTTCTCCATCACTACATGGATATAGACTAACTTAAATGATAAAATAGCATAATAATATTGGCTATGGCTATATTCTGGCAAGGACTGTTGCTCAGTGACTAAAAATAGTAGGCTACCCAAGAACTACCGACCCACTGTCTGCTGCACCAAATGTTCTGCATACGGTCTGAGGTCAGATTCTGTGTCACACATTACCTCTTATTTGTATTTATTTATTTATATTTTAGTCAGAATGTGCTATTGAGGTCAGGAAAAGTAGACATTTACAACATGGATCATTCATACACATGTTGTCAGAAGTCCAACAGGCTTGTTTGGCTGTTGTTGTGATACATCAGTCAGGCCTAAGCAGGATAATAAAAGTTATCATAAACTGGATGAATTGTGAAATATTTTTTACAGATGTACCTGTTATATTCTGTTATATTGGGCCTAATTACAAATCACACTGTGCCCTGCCTTATTCTTCATGACTGCAGAAATGATGAACCTGTTCTATGTGTATGGTAGTCTCACATTTACTACAAATTATTATCAATGGGAAACAGTGTTTGACAGTGACTATACGTTTCCAAAAACATTTAATGAATCACAGTTACTAGGTCAGGATTCACGCCTGACCATCTCATGAACTTATGATTCATCAGGATGCATCCTAGCAACTCAGCATCTGCTTTGGGTTCTCACGCCAGACATTTATTCATGTTGTTTGTCTGGTGCTGATCATTGTTTTCTTCATTCCTCAGTGTTAAATGCAGTCTCTATGGCTGCGCAGGTTATTGTTAGTACAATGATAGACCACCCTTTTTCAATTATAATTTAGTAAGCAGCTACTGCCTGACCTTAACTACCCAGTTGGTCAAGTGTAATGAGCCACAGGCTAAAACATGTCATCATAGAAGACAGAAATATTAGGACACTTCTTCACTTCCTAAATATTTTCTGTATAACTTAAGATTTAACCTTTTTACATTTAATATTATACAATAGGAAAAATTGCCAACCAGACAAACCTCATCTTAACCTTTATAAGGAGCAAACTCAGACAGTCCAAGGATAGTGCAAGTGCCATTTGTTGCTAAGGGATGACGTTTTACTCAAAAACAGCCACGGCTGACTTGAACTTTGCCCCATTACAACCATGAATAGGTGTTTTATCTGATAATTTGGCGCATTTAATGACAACTGCAGTGACACAATGGAGGAGGAGGACGCTTTTGATAAGTGAGTCTGCCACAGTGAACCATCCTGCCCTTAAATAATTTAGTTGGACTAGTAATTACAAACTTTTTAAAGGTTTTTTTGTTTGTGTTTGTTTGTTTATATACATTGTTTTTAATAGTTTCTGGAGAATTTTAGTGGACAATGTAGAGGTAGTGTTTATTTGCAGAACTCACATTGAACCAGTTTTCAGACAAAACTACATACCACACCTAACAACTGTGTTATAAACATAATAAATAAATAATAATTTAACTGTATTCATAAGTCCCCACTAAAGATTTGCATATTTGCCATTTTAAAACAGTTTTTAAACACTTGATTCTCCAATTATTAGAATTGTTGTGGATAATTTACAAAGTTATAGTAACCTTTATGTATATTCAGTGCCTTAAAAAGGATGAAATCTCTAATGTTTATGAAAGACATGTGATTCTTTTAGTTTCACAGCCCTTCCTGATATTCGGCCATGGTAAAGCCATTCACCGGATGGACTTAAATGGCAAAAACCACAGAAGACTACTGGCTGGGGTTGGAGGTTCTATACTGATTGACTTTCACTACAGAGAGGAGAAGGTTTACTGGGCCGACAAACATTCAGGGGTCATCTACAAAGCATCAGTTAGAGGAGCTCACAGAGAGGTGATTATGCAACTGCACTTAGCTTGTACAAAGGCTCAATAGTGCCATTTTGAGTTCGTCCTACAGATGATTTCCTTTAAACCTTTTAATATAAATGTTGAGTAAAAACCAGGTTTGGTGTTTTGGTTTGGAGTTGCATTTCAATCATTTATGCATTTGTTTTACAGAAACTGTATTCGACTGACAGACATATATCAGGCCTTGCCGTTGACTGGGTTTGGAGTAGTGTATACTGGACAAGTGAAGAAAAGGGAAAAATCAAGAGAATGGATATAAATGGAAAAAATGAGAAGACGCTTTTAAGACACCTGACGCAACCGACTTCTATAGCAGTAGACCCCAACAACAGGTAAAACAGCTGCTTTATTATTCATGTATTTGGACCAAAATTAGTTATGACTTAAAAAGATGAGTTTGAGCAAAGTGAAGGACTTTAATACGGCTACTCAAATGATTTTGATTGCTGACGTTTTGTCTGAGCTTCACAATAAATGTTTTATCTCCGAATTCCAAACATGACTGCCACTGAGATGTAAAGTGACAAACTAACTCTCACATGCAACAGATCAGTCTGCACAAAAACAGAAGTAGTTCTTAACAGCTGCATTTTAGCTACAAATGATTAACGATCCAACTTAGTAAATCTAAATGTATGCTTTTAATCATTCGGAAATTAACAGAGTTCTAATTTAACAAATGTTAGAAGAAGCATCAAGTGACCAGGATGAAAATTACTAAAGGAGGGGGGAAAAAGAGCTTAAATTCTTCATCAATTCTTTCATTAAAATTAAACATTTTGCAGGTTTTTGTTTTGGCTCTGTGGTGGAATGACGTCAAGTGTCCAGCGCTCTGATGTGACAGGCCAGATGAAAACGACACTAATTAAAGTAACAGAACAAGTGAAAGCACTGTCAGTCGACCGAGAGGACAGAAGACTGTTCTGGGTTCAGTTTGATCTGCAGGGTGAAAGCGCCGTTGCTTCTTGTGATTATAATGGAAATGTTCTGCACATCTTAGACCAGCCACTACAGTAAGTATAATGTTGCATCACACTTGCATATCGTTTCTTTCAGCTGTTTTACTGTTTGCTTCTACATTTTTTTTTTTAGGTCTCAAACACTGGGTATATCAGTTTTCCAGAACATCTTGTATTACACTGATGTTGCATCAAGCGCAATAAAACAAGTAAACAAATACAACGGTGGAGAACCTCTGGATGTTAACAAGAAGAAACTGGCAAAACCTCCAGTTGGCATCACAGTGGTCCACCCCCTCAACCAACCCATGGAAGACACCTTCTTCCCATTTCCAAGTAATGTTTTACATTACATTTACAGACTGATAGTGGCACGCAATGATGCTCTAAGACTCTTACTACAAAAAAGCCCAGATGGACTTCTGCCAGTGAACTGTTTATGTCTAATCATGTAAATTCATTTTGTGCAATCCTGAGAAATCTGATGTTTAAAAGTTTGTGTCGCCTGAATCATTCAGAAAACACTCTAATTTTATTGTTGACTAATCTTGCAAATTGTGCTGTACATCAGTGGTCCCCAACCTTTTAATCATCGCACGGACCGGGGTGGGGGTATAATAACAAACCTAAATCCACTGCGTACTCCTTTGCAACTTTATTAGCAGGTTTCTCGTAATATTGCACCAACAACATAACATTCTTTTTTAACATCTTTTCTCTGGCCCTTCAATAAATTACAAAAAAAAAAAAAAAATGTGGAAAAATAAATAAAGAACAAGGCAATTCCACATTTTTTTCTCTATTACCTAAATAAGCAACATGTTTTATTACTATCAAATACTCCTGAAATAAATGTTTTATTTTTTAACAGATGAAATAAAGTTGTCAGTTTGAACCGAGAGAATCCGGTCATTTTTTCAAAATAAAACATTTTTCAAAATAAAAGATTGTTCAGACTCATAATACATACAACAGAAATAATTAGTTAATTCTTGGGTGGCCGGTGGACCCAGGGATTGTGGACCACTGCTGTACATGACACATCTCAGTTCTGGAAACACTGGTATGACTAACTCATGAAAGTATAGAGATTTTTATTGTATTTGTATTTATTTGTTTGCTTTTTAATGCGGACAATGACAATATCTGTCTATACAACAGTTAAATATCTTTGAAATCCTCCATAATATCTTATATTTCACATACAAGTACTTCTGACCAACCAGTTCAGTCAGTCGTTTTCACCATTATTTCACTCCTTTTTCACAGGTTGCGATGAACAGAGTGGGAACTGTATAAATGCATGTTCCAGTTTGGCTGAGGAAGGGATTTGCCGGTGCAGTGAAGGTTTTGCTCTTAGTAAGCAGGGCACTTATTGTGAAGGTTGGTGTCTGTGTTGATAAATCATTATATTAAAATGATGTTTGATGATTGTGAACACTAGAAATGCTTTCAGGTAAAAAGGGGAACTCATAACATCTTTAGGTGCCAAACACAAAGCATGAACAGTATCTTAAATATAGATATTAAATGTGTGTTCTCACAGAATTTCAGGAGTTTTATGATGTTTGTGTGCCTACTAGACATAAACGAATGTGCTCTTTGGAACCACGGCTGCTCTCTTGGTTGTGAAAACATGCCAGGCTCCTATTTCTGTACCTGCCCGACAGGATATGCCCTCCTACCAGACAAGAAGACATGCCGAGGTACAATTACAGTAGTTACATTTTGTTTAACTCACTTTTATTAGTCTGTGCGGTTCATTTATTTGTGTATTTGGACCCTACAGGTGCTGCAAAACTATCTTTAAATTAATTCCGACAAAAATTAAGTGGATTTCTACTACCATTTTCAATTCCTTCTTAATTTGTTTTATAATTATTTACAATCAAGATAATTGCAAATATAAGGTCAAGACTTCCAACGAACATTTCTCCAACCACAAAAAAATTGTTTATTAGCAGCAGCAGTTGTAGTAAAAATGGAAAATATATTCAAATACCGAGCTAATTACCTAAAATATTTAGTTGGATTTAAAGGGCCGGCGCTTAAAACAACCTTCTTTGTATCATTACTCAGAAACAGGGTTTAAGATGGACCTGTGGAGTTGAATTAATGAAGAATTCAGACCCAAGCTGAACATTTAAAGTTTATGTAGAACACAGGGAAATGTTTGAAAATGCATAATTCCATTTGTTTTAAAAAAGCAAATTATCACTCCCTTAAGTCATTTCTACAATCTGAAAATTTGTGCTTTTGATTTTTAAATTATGATTTCCTGTTTTATTAACAGTTGAGTATTTCATGGCAGTCAATATATAAAGTAAGCTATTTGTTGTAAATGACTCAACACAATAAAAGTACTTCTAAGATACTGACAACATTCATTTGGCCGCATGGCATCATTTACAAGTACATGAAACATCAGCATTTACCAATAAATCTGATTAAGTACACTTTTTCTTATGTAAAGTGTCAAGTTCATTGTGAAGTAAAACCGTGTAATAACTTGAAAATCCAAGTAGGTATAATTTTATCATTTCCAAATATCTTTACGATTATGCAGAACTAAAGAGGGAACGATTTCAGACCTTATTTTAAAATGTTGCATATTTTCGGTCGGTTATTCTGTAGCTGTGGTTTCACATCAGTTCCTCTTCTTTTTGTGCTGGTATGAAAGGTGGCATTTGTCCCCCAGATACTACTTTGACCCCAGTGAGCCAATAAAAAGGCTGGGTCACAGACGACCAGACAGACTAGACGTATGTGAGCTACCGATTGTGTGTTAGGTTACGTGGGTCAAAACGCTGATACTTTGTCACACTACTAAAGGTCTAGTAGAGGTGAGACTGGGACTCCGTAGACCGCATGGAAACACGGACGCCTCATTAAAGTTTGTTTCTCGACGATTTTAAGATCATACCGGTAAAAATAAGCTCACGCTCCTCTTTTTGTGATACAATCAGGAGTAATATAGCCACTCATACATCTATACTAACTGTTTATTTTTACATAATAATTACAATATCCCTTCTCTAGGCTTTTTGTCACTCTGCCTGTGTTCCTTTCTAAAGACAATAGAGGTCTGTTGTCTACCAGCGTAACAAAAGATCCTCTTTCAGCGGGTAGATTTTTGAGACAATCTAATACTTTGCCACAGACGTACACACTGCGGTCATGAGGGAATGTATAGGAAATGTTGACTTAGTTACATAAATGGGCAATTTATTTTGTCAAGGTCTGCAGCGGCTGGTAGTAGCAGCCGTCGTTACGTTTCTACAGTAATTGATTTCATAATATTTGAAACATATTACGGACACATTTTAATCTCTCCTCTTCTAATCTTTCTCCACTAGGAGGCCAGTGGAACAGGAAAGGTTCGCATGCGCAATGAGATTAGATGATGAGGTGACATTTGCAATAGGGAACATATCTGGTCAGCAGCTTTATCTGTCTAAGCTGTTAAGTAGACAGCCTTTGCCAAGGTCCAGAAAAGAAAACAAACATGGAGCCAAGTAGCAGGCTAGACAATAGGCTGGAGGTAAAAATAGAGGAGAAAAACCGCATCATCTGTTTTTATCTCACTAAATATACAGGGGAAATCTAAATTTACTAACAAAATCTACTACAAAAACTAACATTTTGCCAACACTGTGCCTGAATTTTGAGATTTTTTTTTTTACAAACATATATAAAAATAAATAAGAGTAGAAAATTGTCGAGTGCAAGATGCAACAATTTAATCACGATCAATGAGAAGACTTTAACAGACACAGCAACAGGTAGTGAAACTATTTCACATGAGATTAATACACAGTCCGTATGGTCCGCCTCTGTATACCTGGCCCATATTCACAGGTACAGGAGATACCATACACTTGCGAGCTAACATTACATCATCCATAATGTACAGACCATATTCTCATCACACTTTCACCCATTCTTATAGGATTAGGACAGACTTCAGACAGGATTTTATAAGAGCCCAGATTAAGAAACCTGTTGTTTATCTGGCTATTTTAGAAAGTATCAACTCCTGGAAACAAAAATAATCTGGAAAATTCTTAGTAAAAACACTTTGGTCTTTTAATAGTAAAGCCAAGGTGTAGTTGTGTCTTTCATTTTCATCAATTTGCTTTTCAGTTTATGTGTTTCTATGACACAATGAAGCACAAACTTGCAGTTATTCCTATGCGTGTTCTTTCTATTTCCAGAGATCATACCATGTGAAGGCAATATATCTACATGCGGCAATGGATGCTTGGCATTAGAGGAGGGCGCTGTCTGTGTGTGTCCTGAGGGCTCTGTACTGCAGGAGGATGGCCAAGCTTGTACTGGTACCGGCTATATTAACGTACTACGTAATTCTGTGAAGTCTCAGTCCAGTCTTAATCCTTAGATCACGCTACTCCACAGGAATCCTTTAAAAATGGTTATGTTTTGTAATTTTTTTTACAACATAGAACTGTTTTTACATGAGGTATAAATGACGCTGTAGAAAGGTGGTAACAAAGCAATGGTGGTAAAAAATGAATGAGAATGGCAGAATACTAGTGTTTATGTGTGTGATTTGACTGTTACAGGCTGCTCATCTGCAGACAGAGGGGGGTGCAGTCAGCTCTGTATTCCTGTCAATCCTGGTAGGTGGCAGTGTGACTGTCTGCTAGGTTACCAGCTCCACCAAGATGGAAAACGCTGCATTGCAACGGGTGAGTCATACTAGAGCAGAGCAGATAGGTGATGTGAATAAGGCACTGCAGATAACATCAGATTCAATCTTACTGTCTTCTTTTAACACAGCCGCATTCTGCAAAGTGCAGCCAAAATAACTCATTAAAATGGAATACATGAAGTAGGCTTTTAGATGTTTCTTCTGCAGTCTGGGCCTGATCTGTTATATTGTTTTTCTTCAGGCCCACCACCTTATCTGCTTATTGCCAATCTAGTAGACGTGCGAAAAATGAATCCTGATGGCACAGGTGATCAAATCCTCGTGGAGGAGCCCAGGGGTACAATCGTAGCTTTGGACTATGACCCTGTCCTAAACAATGTAAGATTTAAAAAATATGCATCTTTTCATCTGTCATTTTGTGTTACATCAGAATTCATGAATAAGAAGCAAGAGCAGTAGATTATTTCCTGATGCGTGATACATGTATTAACCTACATTATCATGAACCCAGTGGAATAACAGATTCCAGCTTTGGTACAAACATCTACTGACACCTAGTGGATAAAACCTATAATTTGTGGCTTGTGGATCCATTGATGCAGCAGTTCTTTATTTTGATTTTTATACCATTTATATCCAGTGTGATTCAGTGTGATAAAAGAGTTCCAGCTAAGATGATCTGCTAGGAGAGTTCCAGCTAAAATGAAAGAAAAGGTGTAAAAAAGAGTGATGAGGGCAGCCATGTTGTTTGGTCTAGACTCTAGAGACAATGTCACTGAAGAAAAGACAGGAGGCAGAAATGGAGGTAGCAGAGATGAAGATTCTGAGGTTCTCTTTGGGAGTGACCAGGATGGATAGTATCAGGAATGAGTAGATCAGAGGGACAGCACATGTTAGAGGTTTTAGGGATGAAGTCAGACAGGCCAGGCTGAGATGGTTCAGACATGTCCAGAGGAGAGAGAGGGAAGAGATTGGTAGAAGGATGGAGAGTGTGGAACTGCCAGGCAGGAGGCCTAGAGGAGGAGCAAAGAGGAGGTTTATGGATGTAATCAAAGAGGACATGAAGGGAGTGGTTGTGAGAGAATAGGATGTAGAAGACAGGGTTAGATGGAGGCAAATGATTCGCTGTTGGTGACCCCTGAAGGGAAAAGCCGAAAGGAGAAGAAGAAGATACCATTTATATTCAGTGTTATTTTGTAATAATTCTGCATGAATTTTGAAGGTGTACTTCGCAAGTACAACAAAGAGGACTATTGAAAGGACTGATTTGGACGGTGGATCTAGAGACATTCTCATCCGGGACGGTCTGATGTCTCCAGAGGGACTGGCTATTGACTGGATCCACCGCAGGTTGTACTGGACAGATATAAGGTATGTGTGGTTTGTAGACAAGTAAACTCTAAGGCCTGTCCTTTAAAAGATATTTTAATTCAGTAGTACCTTTTTTTCCTTTTACTAAATTCAATTGTTTGGTATGAAAATAATATTTTTTTTCTCTTGTTTTTCCCTTTACAATTGTGTATACACATTAAACCTCCAGCCAATCAACTGTTGACTGCAGTTCATTAGATGGAGTGAACAGAGAAACCATTATAAGCAACGGGCTGCAAAAACCAAGAGCTATTGCAGTTCATCCATTGGTGAAGTGAGTATGATCATATGTATCATATTTTGGACACAACAGCACAATTTGGTGAAATGTGCATTGTGATCGTATTACTGTGGAGATTATTGCAGTTTACAACTAGCATATTTGCTAAATTAACATATTATTAATTTACAAAATTCCAGTTTTTTATCCAACACAAAGTTAAACAAAGTGTATAAAACTTTCACTTTCATTTTGTATCTTGTACTCGATGAGTCTTTCAGCTCAATGGCACTAAACCCAAAAATCACCTGAAAACCACGATTCTTTATTTTCCCATCCAGTAGATCACTATAAATCTTCTTCAATGTAGAACATCATATTGACTTTTGTGATCATACAAATGCACTGAGGTTACATAGAAATGCACTGTGACTACAATTCAATCAATTGTGCAGCCCTCGTTTTAGTAATGATAACTAACCATATGTTTTTAGACATTAAAACCTAGTTAAAACTTTGTGACAAAATGCATTCATAAAAACCTTTGATAAATTTGGTCATATTTCAATCCCTCATTAATAGAAAATGTAATTATCAATGTGGAGAATTTCATGATAGTTATCTCAGTTAATGTAGTCCATTACCCCCCTTCATTTCCATAAATATATATGTGCTATCATTTAGGGTCGGGGGAATTTTAATTTATTTTTTTTTTATTCCACTTTGTTTCTACTTTTAAAGGAAGTTGTTCTGGACTGATATCGGGGACCAACCTGTAGTGGAAAGTGCCTCATTGGAGGGAAAAGGCCGTGTTGACATTGCGCGCACCAACCTTGTGTCACCGAGTGGCCTGTCCATCGATATGACAGAGGATCGTCTGTACTGGTGCGACCAGAGGACGGGCCTGGTAGAGACTGCAGCCCTGGATGGCTCAGACCGACGGATCCTGTTAGAGAACCAAGTAGGTGAGGCTTGTGTGAAATGTACACATGCACAGGTATATCATATTGAAAATTTAAAGCCAAACTGACAGGGTAGTGTTGAAGACTTTTTTGAAGATTGAAACATTTCCCCTACAGCTCCATGGGTGCAGCTGTGTCTAGTGGGTGCTAAAAACATGCCTGTCAAAGCAGACTTCAGAGTGAAAAACAAAGTCTGACAGGGCTGTGACCAAATCATGTGATGCCGAGCATGAAACAAGCCACTGATAGGAAGAAAACATGCATCTACTGAGGACAGTCAATTAACAGATTAAAAAAAAAAGAAAAGAAAAACTTGAAAGTGAAATTCAACAAAAAAAAAAAAAATCTATCTTTATTTAGAAGGCCGTTCATTTATCTCAAACAAATGAGTGACTTACATGTGTCATCTTCATCCACTGCCCTAGCTCTAGTTTTGGAGTGCCCCCTAGTGCTGGATACTGACCCTTCGAATGGAGCAACATGGAGTATTAGTTCAAATCCTATCACTCACTAGAATGTTACAGCAAATTGACAGCGTTACAGTGCAATACATTTTACAGTAAGCCTAGCTTTCTGGATTTATCAACTATTACCCTGACAAATCTGACCAAATCTGTAGGTCAGACAAATCATCAGCCAGCAAACATCTTTATAAGTCTGTGTTTTTTCCATCTTGAAATGGTATCAGAAAAGTAGAAGTGTAGAAAACTTCCTAACGGATCATTTCTCAAAGTTCAGTCCAATTAAAGCTGAAATCAGTGCCATTCACTTTACGCAACGTTTTCTGAAAGCAATCAAATGACATATACTCGCTTAGATTTACATTAAAACATTACAATATTCTGTCAGCTTTTATGTGAACATTTATGGGCTTTTTTTCCTCCCTGTATGAGTGGCCACGATGAGGCATTCAGTTAGTGTCTTTCCAGTTAGCCGCGTTAAAACCCTCCTCCAGTAAGTGCCACTGCCTTCATATGTGACCGTAGGTAGTTCTCACCTGGAATCACGTAGTCGGCTCAAGACTTCCATTTCTCCGTCCTTATTGGTACAGGCCGACCTTTTGACCTCGCAGTATTTGAGGACAGGCTGTGGATATCTGATCGAGAGCATCATCAGCTCAGGAGCGTACACAAGCGCACTGGACAGAAACTGCAACGTATCCACGGCAACATGGTCCGACCAGCATCCATTGTGGTGGTTCATCCTCTTGCTAAACCAGGTAGAAAAAAAAACAAAACATAGATTTTGTGTAAGTGTTGTAAAAATTGAAAGTATTACAACAGCTGGCTATAGTGATCTTCTCTCACTGGGTCAAATAATTCACAAATATTAATGTGGTTGAATTTGTTGAGGGGCATAATATACTGAGCTTTATAAAAAGTACATGTAAAAAGTAGCCGTCAAGTTATCCTAAAGTAAATGTGTATTGTGTTACTACATCTTACTACCACTTTGAATGTTCTTTTTTTCCTGCATGTATGGGTAATTACTAAATTATGCAAAAATGTCAATAATTTTTCATGGTTTTCTCATCGTCAGCTGGTATAGTGTAGCTCAGAGGTTCACAACCTTTTTTGGCTCATGACCCCATTGTAACGTCACCAATTTATGACGACCCCAGACATTCAAAACGGAGACATTTCTCTCTTGGTGATGTCTTAGCGGGGCCCAATGTGCAAAGAAATTCTGTGACTGTGACCAAACAGTAACACATGCAGTCACATGATCGGGTCAATCAAGATATATCCTCTCAGATATTATACCCTGCATTTGATTTGAACTTGATTTTATTTTATTCATTTTTTGATCAAGGTTTATTTATTATTTCAAAAACTTTTTCCCCCCTTTTTTAACATCCCACAGCCCCACCCTAAACCATAATCAGCTAGACCACAGAAATAAATTTAAAAAAAAAAATAGGGCTAGAGTTGAGACAAATGACGATTCTAAATACATGGATAAATAAAAGTAAAACTTAAAAAGATGATTTTTTAAAAAAAAAAAAAAAAAAAAAAGCAAAAACAAATCATGTATTATATTGTTATTTGAACTTGATTTTTATTAGTAAAAATGCGTGGTGTTTTAATTGTAATGAAATAAACATTGAACCATTAAAAATATATTTTCTATTTTTTTTTTTTTTAAATCAATTACTAGAAATTTCAGGCCACCCTATTTAGAATCCAGGCGACCCCACAGTTGAAAAACACTGGTGTAGCTTAAATACATTTAGAACTCAGACCAAATCAGTTGAAATCACAGATTTAAATAAATGCCAAGTCTTTCATTGACATTATGGATTCTACAGGTGCTGATGTTTGCCTTCACAAGAATGGGGGGTGCACCCAGGTGTGTGAAAGCAGACTAGGGATCGCTCACTGCTCCTGTCTATCACATTACACCCCATCACCTGATGGAAAAGGCTGCTCGCCTGTGGAGGCTACAAACCGTTCAACAGGTAATTTATTTTAAGAGTAGCAGCTGTTGAAACGTCTCTGAGGTACAAATGAACATTAAACGTTATATTGTCTTTATCTTTTAGGGTCTGCTAATTTAACAGCACATAAACCAGTCACTGAAGAGAGCACATCCATGACAACTGCTAAAGGGGGGGTTGATTTAGTCTCCAACACAGGAACCGAGACAACTCCGTTAACAGAGAAGATGATTTCAGGTAACACTGTCTCTGTAAAAGCCAATGATTGGTAGTTTGTGTACTCGAGATTCTAACCTGTCCAAATATTATTTCCATTCACTGTCAGACCAGAATGAGTGTTACTCTCTCCACTGTAATGTGAATGCACAGTGCCTGCTGAACACTGGGAGCCCAGCCTGTTTATGTCTAGAAGGTTTTACAGGAGATGGAGAGTTGTGTGTGGGTGAGTATTTATATTTATATTACCGCAGTTAATAGAGGTTGAAGCATCACAGCCTGAAGAAAACTGGGATTACATTTGATACAGAGTCCCTTCTAGGTCACTTAGTGTAGCATGAGTTTAAATTGTACACTTGAGTATCCATGACAGCGCTGGGAATGGTATGAGATTTAGTGCTCGGCATTTATAGAGGCAGAGCTGCTATTGCAGATACGCAGAGGTAACCTCAAAACAAGTGGAGTCAGTTTTATTTGTACAGCCAGTAATAGAAAACCTACCCCCCTGAGCCAAACTTCTAATTTGTGTCACAATAAAAGCCTCACCAAGCGAAGTCCAGAGAAGCTAAAGGCAAGCATAAAAATGTTTTAGACTTCATCAAATTCAATAACTCCTTTTATTACTTCATCCACAGTCTACTTGAATCTTTTCTGGGTTTATCGTACAACGGTCAGAGGTCATAGTTTAACTACATTGATGTATAAAATCAGCTTCAACAATGATGAGTATATACGTGATTACGGAATTGCGTGGAGTCTGGTTTTTAAGTAGTAATATTTTCCTTTTAAATATCTAAAAACGACAACAAATAAGCAACTAACAGCTGATCTTCTGTTTTCCTTTTGCTGCAGATATTGATGAGTGTAAATTAGGAATGCACAATTGTGACAAAAACTCTGACTGCCAGAACACAGAGGGAACATATCTGTGTAAATGCCGGGCTGGATATCACGGCAATGGTCAAACATGTGAAGGTGCGTTTGGAGTATTTTTCATAAACAGCATGAGAGAAACTGTATTTAAAGTTGCCTACTATTCAGAATGATGGGAGATGTTTTGGTATCTGTTACATGACTAGTATGTAATTCATATATATTATTTTATCTTATCTTAACACAACGATCCCCTCATCTTACAGTACACAAAACACTTTAAAACAGAAGTAGAAGTCAAATATTCTACTGTAATCTAATCTCCAATTCTCTCTCCCAAGAGATGGAGACCACACCACAGTGGGTAACACCTAGTGGCCCAACTGAAGCCACCCCCCGACACCGAAACAGCAATTCAGCAGAGAGTTGCCCCTCCACCCATGAATCCTACTGTCTGTACCAAGGAGTCTGCTTCTACTTTCCTGAGATGGAGTCCTACGCTTGCAAGTAAGTGACATATCATATCTAACTCTTATTCACAGTTCAGTAATAATGGTTCACTGGTAAAAACCCATTCAGGGGAGCATGTGGTTAAACTCATAATGTAATAGCCTCAGTAGTATTTTTTTTTTTTTTTAGATCATAGTCAGTGATGCAAAATGAAGCAGCAGTGTTATCAGATATCACAATTTAGACAAAAATATTACAAGGCAATTATGCTATAAAGGTAACGATGCAAGATAAATTACTTTGGAGTTATACTGAGTTAATACTGTCCTGTAGGTGTGCATCTTATAAAAAAAATATATATATTCAGTTTAGAATGTTCAGTCGGTTTAGAATGGGGGGAACACTACAAGAAATTATGTAAATACCTACAGGACACAGTTTATTTTGGATACCTTTGCTCACTTGTTTCATAAGATGATAAAATTTATATACTTATGAAGCAATAGGTGTCACTGTTGTTCCACGAACGCCTTATAGTTCAGATTCAGTTTAGACCAGTGGTTCTCAACCTTTTTCTGTCTCCATCATAGATTGATTATGTTCATCATGTTTTCCATTCCAAATGAAAATCTCAAACTAACATTTTCTGCCCCCCTTTGGAGGATTAAAAATATCCAGCCCCCCCTCAACACCAACAACATTGTAACAGCGGTGAAATGATAACTTTTATTGAAAGAAACAATATTGAATCAATATGTTTTGCTTTTTCTTGACTCGTTTTTTGTTCAAATTAAAAAATAACTTAGATTTTTTTTCTTGAATAATACAAAATCAACCCAATAAAACAATATTTTTTCCAAATAAAATTAGGAAATGTGGAATTATCTTACAACTATGACAATTTTAGAACACACTAATTTTGATAAAGATGGCCAACATCAGTCTAGTTTAGACCAGATCACCATGAAACATTAGTTCCACCTGTTACATGCTCTAACTTGAAGAAGAAAAAACACCCAAGAGTGGTGGCAAACTTTCACACCTCCCCTGGGGGGGGGGCAGCTTCCCCCGCAGTTTGAGAAACACTGATTCAGACCAAGATAAAGTCTTAATACAATTTTGAAAACAAAGTCAGGCTGTAATGACTTCAGTTTTTTCAGTATGATATTCTCAGTTACACAGTATTGCTTGTGTAGTATTTTCTCTTCTATTTCAGTTATTTTACCTTAAATAGACCTTTAAACCTATTAGACCTTTAAAGACTAAATGTGATAAAATAGTGCGTGCAAATGACCTACTAAAATAAATTCCTTGTGAAGATGCATTCACTTGCCATGAACAGATATTGATCATAATAATGCATTATGATCTTTCAGATAAATGTCAGCAGGAAAACAACAAAAACAATCATTAGACTCTGGGACAAAGTCTAGTATGTTGTTCTCACTGACATCTTCAGTACATGAATATTAAATATCCTTTATGGCTTTGCTCTTGTAGTTGTGTATCAGGCTATATGGGCGAACGCTGTCAGTTCAGTGACCTTGAATGGTGGGAGCTTCAACAGGCCGAGGAGGAGAAGAAGAGGAACGTGGTCATCGCAGCCTGTATGGTGGTCCTGGTTTCCCTGCTCTCCGTCGCTGCCTGTGTCACCTACTGCTACGGGTGAGAGACGAAGGGGTTAATGAGGGCAACGGCATAAGAAATTACAATATAAAGAAGGTTAAATGGAGATGAAGCACATGAGAGAGAGTAGAAGGTGTCATGGAAAAGAGGGAGAAACAAATGTGAAGATCTAAATCATATAAAGTTAATAAAAATAAAGTTTACTCTGTTGTTTCCCATTGGACATATGGTTTACACAACAACAAAAATATAGCCATGTTGAAAATATACATGAATCGATTATATTTATATATGATTTTACACAAATGGTTCAAATTGTAATGGTTTGAGAGTTTCATTTTCATAAATTGATCAAACAATTGTACCCTCTTACAACTACATTCTGTAAACTAGAGTATTTCCACAAATTACAAGTTGCAGTTATGTCATTAAGTAATGTGTAAAATGACTGCATTTTTCAGTCAGAGGCAGGAGTTGGCCCAGATAATATTTCATTTATTTATTTATTTATTAAACCAGCTAAGTTTTTTGAGAACTAATTCTCATTTTCGATAACGACCTGGACAAGACGCATCACATGAACAGAATGAACAGATTACATTTACAACAAATCACACAATGCCATATAACAAACAGAAAGGCTAAAAACAGGTGCAATGCTCCTGACGTGCAACTCTCACTCACTTGAAATTTTTATGAAATAAATATACAAAATCTTGAGCTACAGCGATTTTTAGAAAATTTCTCCTGTGACTTTTAATCTTTCCATATCTAGATGTTGACACTGTACATGTAAATTGTAAATAACCATCAAATAGATGGGATAAAAGTTTTGGCCCACACTAACAATGGAGGATTTGGGAATTTTATTGTTTTCCTGTCTATGATCTTTAACTTGCACACACTCACAAAAGATAAAACCAAGACAATTTATCCAAAAATGACTGGTAACAGGTTTGCACAGTATAGCACAATGTAACAACTCTTTATTCCGGATTAGGTTATTTACCTTTGACTGAATACATGACACAACTATTGCTTCACTTGTTTACCCTGCAGCGACAATGCTTTTCGGTCACTAAAAAAGGCATATTTTGCAGATTAGTACATAGTCAATAAAAAAAATATTTACTGTTAACAAAGAAGAATAACTTTTGAGACAATACAGAGGTAGAGCTGCTAATTTCAGTCCATTTTTGTCAGGCTGCATTCGTCTAGTTAGACTCAAACTGTAAAACACTTTTGTGAAAGTGGCCCCAGACAGGAAAAGCATAAGGCAGCGTTGATGGGCAGGCAGGGGCTATTCCGGGAACGAATGAGCTGACAGCATCCAGAGGTGTCTATCAAACTCATGGTGGCATGAGCCGTGTAATGCAGGTGTTTCAGCCTGACAGCAGGAGGTCGAGGAGCAGATCATATGTGGAACGAATGGCAGCATGCAACCCTGGTTAGCTGAGTGAGGAGCATACGTAAACGACATATTTCAACCCCTCCCTCCCCTTCATTTCCACCTGAGCTGTCTCTAAGTAGCTGATTTGTTTTACGGTTGTTTCGTTGGCTTATGGACAAGGCTGTTGGCATTCTCCACTCTTTTGACTCACAAAGCGTGCCCCTCCCCTCTACACACTACAACCTAACGTTTGCAGACTTGGTTCCCCTGTGGAAGTGGCACGCTTTCAATTACATGCTTGGTTTAGCTTGTTCTACAGCAATTACACATAAAAATAGGTCATTTCTCAGCTACAAAATGGAGCCGGTGAGGTATGACCCCGGTGGAAACGCTACATGGCCGCCAATAGCTTTGCCTCAAATTGCCTTTTGCACTTCACTGCAAGTGCACTTGTGCAGCTTTTTGAGTTTGGTGGTTTAGTTTCTCCAACACACACGCAGACACAATGAATAATACATTATACTGTGATATTGGCTCGAAAACCAAGATAAGTTTCTCATGCTTGGTCCTGTCAAGCTCATACAAATGAACAAATATAGCTAGCATACACACAGCATTGAGCTAATCACTAAATTGAAATATATCCTCCCTGGTTAACAACTAGATTAACAAACAAATAACTTGGTATTTCGTGCCTATACACAGGGTTTCTGCAGGTATCAGCAAATCTTATTTAATACTTTTTAATGCCCTATCTAATGCCAATTTAAATACATTTAATGCCCATGTCCAACTGCAGATACAGTTTAATATATATCGTTTTATGACCATTTACTGTCAACAGGCTTTAACCAGGTTCTGAATAGTATCTCTTCCACAGAAACTTGCATTTTCCCTTTTTTTTTTAAATTTATGCTAATATTCCATCTGCTCTTTCACTACAATATGAACATGCTCACAGTACACTGCATTCCATTCCATTGTGACTTCATGTGTCAGCCATTAAAAAAAATACCCAATTAAAGGGTTTCACCTGTCAATCATCGCACTATACTTCCAATCAAAACTATTAAATATTTATATAATCAAAATAAATTGTGAATAACTATACTACTATATCTATTTTTCCAATTGAGTGTATTTAATTTTTTGATGCCTCTGAACATCGAATCTCATGCTTTTTAATATTATTTAACTCCTTCGTTTTCACAAAGTCTATTTAATGACAGTTTCAAATAACTCCATTCTTCGTCCAAAACATCCAACTGAATATTTGTGTTCATTTATGGGTTGCGTGACATTACAAAACCCTATAATTTATAAAGTCACTAAAATACACCCTTTGGGTTTATTATTTTCACAGAACAAGGAGATTTTTCCACAAAAAGCCCTCAGTGGATAATATGAGTGACACCAGCATGACAGATGAGAGCATGTCCGAGATGACCACTTCCAGTGTGCCTCGGGTAAGTCACCACCAATAACCTCTGGCAATGTTAATGTAAAATAATCAAAATATGTTTGCAATTTTTAGCCACTGCGCAACATTTAATATTAATTGAAAGTAACTAGTGATTGAGTGAAGGATGGAATTTTTTAAAAATTCTTTTTTATGAAAAATATGTACAAAAGTGATTCAGTCTGTTAATTAACTGTATGAACGTACAGTTTTACATGGTGGTAGAACATGGTGTGGAAACAAACGTCATCCCCGCCTTGACCTGTCCTAGGAGAGCTGTGTGTCCATCCTGCTCCTCAGAAACAGGTACCCAAACTAAACTTGATTTATTGGCATTTTCACCTGAACAATTTCTGGCACCAAAGTGTGACTGCATTTTCTCTGAGACAGGTGACAGCCATGCATCTGAAGACTCAGGCACACTGTCCAAACACAACAGAGGGTATGAATGTTCGATGCTATCAGCTGTTGCCATGGAAACCAGCCAACCTACCACTCATCAATCAAGTCCGTTATCGACCTTCACATCCTTCAAGCCAACACCATTAACTCGGACTCCGAGCCCGGAACCTCCTGCTTCATAGCTTCGCAAAAATATGGACAGCAACACAGTTTAACACTGGTGTATGAACTGCATATTAAGAGTTTTAATCCAAGATGAAGACATTAAGCAGCCGCTTAAGTAAATGATAGTACTTTAGTGATGCTAGCCAATCCCAACAAAGACAAAAGTTGCCCAGGAATAAACAACAACTATAACTCCGGAACTGAAGCTATCAGATTTATGAAGGTATATTTTGAAAGTGGTAAGTAACATGAAATTAAAAATCAGACAATAGTGTAACTTTCATCGAGCTGCTATAACAGAAGCTTCTGCAGCCACGACAGGTGATCACAGGACTTCAAAGGTTCAGGACATAATGTAATAATAATTATGTTTCATGGGTCTTGTGTCATTTGTACCTACAAAAAGGAGTAGGTCGGTTAAATCTACAGTAGCTCAGAAGATACTTGTGTTTTTGCCTTCAGTCGCATTATTATCATTTACTGTGTTGGAATGACAGTTATTCTCCTCTTAACTAAAAACTCCATGAATGGACAAACTAAACAATGATTGTGCCTCATGATATGCAGTGTTTCCCGCAGAAAATTGCTTAGTCAAGGTGGTGAGTTGGGGGGGTGTTGTGTTGCGGTGCTGCACGGATAGCGTACGGATAGCGTAGTTTGCCAATTTTGCCTTGAGAATGACAGACATGCCGTAGTAATAGATCCAACCACTAGGTGTCACAATTTACTCATCAATACTGTCTTAGTGCTTGCCCTTGGCAATGCATTACTACTTCATTTTTTCGTTGTTTTTTTCTTTGCTCAGATGAATTTTTTTTTTTTTTCCTGGAACATTGGCAAAGTGGTGGGGCGAGTTTGCCGCCTTGGCTAGAAAGTGCTGCGGGAAACACTTATATAGGTTAGGGGAGCATAAGTAATGCTGCGTCATGCTGTCAGAAGATCGTACTATAGCTTCCATTACGTATGGGTTTAATAAACAGTAGAAGTAGACCATCCTGTTGTTTTGTTTTTTTTAAATGGCTGATAGTTTTTCCCACAATTGAAAATAATGAATAGTTCACTCCTATTTCCAGCCATGTTTTCACACTTTATCTGAAAATATGGGATGGTGACACAAACAGCTGACCAGTCACGTTCACCATGTCATACATTATTCAAAAACCTGGTTCCATTACAATAACTGTTTTCTACTACAAAAGTATGTTTATGGAGATGGTGTGACTGAGGCTAGTGAGGGTCTTTCTGTGTTTTTAGTGGCATACCATTTCTTGTAGATACTGTTACATATTGGACACTGATCCTTTAAAGGAAGGCCAATTTTATTAAAAAAGAATATTCCCAACCCAGATCTTTCAGAATTGAACATCTGGATTAAACTCTTCCTTGCTGTAAAATTTACCTTTTACTGTAACCGACACCATTTCATTATTCCATGTGACAGTACGGTCTGAAGTAGATCTATATTATTTTTCATGTATGCAAGAAAATGGTAACAGTTATACACTTACTAACAAGTGAATACAGACAAAATCTGTTCACAATTCTAAACATACTTCCACCGCTTACGTTTAGGGAACACTGTACTGGATTGTTCATTGATTGGTAATCAGCTGATCTGATTGCCTGGTTTGGAAAGGGAAGGTATCTTACTAATGATTACATTTTACAGCTAAACCTTAAAATTATTTTATATAAAAGAATAGAAGCCCATTCATATATTTTCATTTACAATATATTCTGTGTACTTTTCACCACCTCTGTAATATAACAGGAACTTCAAAGTATAAGTCTGAGTGTTCTTCTTTTCATTAATAAAACTATGTTATAAAAGTAAGTGCTGTGTGACTAATTGCCATGTATTAACTGAGAGCTACTTTCTGTGCGACTTGTTTAACCTTTGCTAAGTGGTTCATCACTATTTATTATAATATTATCCTCTGCAACTAAACATAAAATGATCTACAACGCCTGTTTGTCAAACTACTTGGGATCTGCTGGTGAATTAATATTGCAGAAAATGACTGAATGTCCAAATGGGTCATATCTGATGATGAAAAACTGAGAAACTGCATTTTACCAAAATAATTTATACACACTGACAGAGTTAATGGTTCAGAAGTTACCAGAAATGTTAGATGAGCAGATGTTTTTGAGCGCCAGCGACTGTTTAGGTCTTTCAGGGTTAAGTTTTCCTACCCATGCCAAAAGAGCGAGATAATTTTTCATACGTTTGAAAAAGCTTTCCCAAATGTGTATGTTTTGTACTTATGAGCCAGTGATTGTATCAATTTCATTAAAGGGGTCATATTTTGCTAAACCCACTTTTATTAGTCTTTGGTTCATTTATTTGTGCATTTGGACCCTAATAGTTCCAGAAGTTTTAATTTCAACCCCCCTGGTGCTGCAAAGCTATATTTATATTCATTTAGGCAGTAGATATCTACAACCTGTTTTAATTCCCTCTTAATTTGTTACGTCTATAACTAGTTACATCACAACATTTGTACATATAAGGTCAAGACTTCCAATGAACATTTCTCAGAGTACAGCATAATTGTTAATCAGCAGCAGCGGTTGTGGTAAAAACTGAAAATATGTACAAACTTCGACCCGATTACCTAAAATGTTCAGTTGTTGGTTGAACAGGACAGAGCAGCACAACCAACAACCTGGAGGAAGTGGGGTGTGAAGAGACTTATTTGCGTTTAAAGGGCCAGTGCTTAAACCCACCTTTCTGGTGTCATTACTCAGAAGTAGTGTTGAAGATGAACCTGTGGAGTTGAATTAATGAAGAATTCAGACCCAAGCAGAACATTTACAGTTCATGTAGACCACAGGGAAATGATGTAAAGTGCATAATTCCATTTTTAAAAAACCAAAATAATAATAATACTTTAAATCACCAGTAGTGTTTAGACACTTGCTGTCACATTCACGGGTTAATAATCTGAGAAATCAGTTCAATTTTTTGTAGCATACACCTTAAAGTCATTCATTTTTATGTTATTCCACTGGATGAAAACTTCAAAATCCAAATAGATGATATCAGTGTTTTAACTTCACAGAACACAAACAGTACAGCAGCGATCGCTGCTCGAAACTTTTGCTTCTTTTTTACTTTCCAATTTTCTAATATGTAATGATGTTATCGTCTTATAATTGAAAGATTATTTTGACCCGTCTCCGTCTCATTACAGCCCATCACACTCTTCTTCAAGGATCTTACCCGTGGTCCACTGATGATGCTTCTCTATCCTCGCCAAATCTAACGCTCTAGTGATGTTGGTAGTGATGCTGCACCCTCCACCACCACCACCCCATCTGTCTATTTCTATTTCTATCTCTGTCTGGCACTCCCTCTCAAGGTTGACTGGGAATTGTTAATAAAAGGACCCACAACCTCTTTGTTTCGAGGCAATGGCAGAAAACAAAGCACTTTAACTCAAAAACCATCAGGGGCCACATAGATATTGATTTTCCTGGCAAGCACACTTATCTATATATTGGCCTCCATTAGGGCTAACAGATAGGTTAGGGCACCACTCTAAACAGCAGTAGATCAGCCTTCAAGTAAAGATGAAATTGGGCCCAGTGTCAATTTATTTTGTATTACTCCTCAATTGGGGCAACAGGGGGCAATAGAGTCAGTGACACTGTAAGTAACCTCAATAGGCCTCGGTTTTTAACACTTTTGACTGTGGTATCTTTTAACTGTCATGTTATTTTGACTAGATTAAGGATGTGCCAACATCAGTTACTGACATGTAAACTGAATCAGCCTTTTCACAAGCAGTCGCAGATATTCACATGTTGTGTTATATCAAAAGCAGTATCATTAGTTTTCATAAGAGTCTGTGCTCATTCAAATATAATGTGAGGAAGACATGAAAGTAGTTAATTTAACTAATTTTTATAATGAAGATATTCAAAAATATCTTCTCTAGCCTGGCAGAAAACAAAACGATAACCAAACAAAAAAAAAACACACACACACAACAAAGACGCATACTGTTATCTAAAAAAAATTTAAAAATAAATGAATTCTTTTACATAGAAGTTTGTGAAGGTATTTTCTATCATCAAATTAGCCAACATCCTGATTGAGCTTATGAACTACTTATGATAAAATACTGATGTCTGTGTATTTACAGTTTTATGATCGGTCTATGTGTCTATGACAACATATCTGCAAAATAATCATCCTCTGTGAACAGTAGTAAGTATTAAGGTGGTGGTATTTAGACTATACTGGGTCTTAACCATATTAATGACTGCCAGAGTTACATATTTAGTTCATAGTGAGTATTGTAATTCTAATATTTTACCTCCAACTACGAAGATATACAGTACCATGCAAAAGTCTTAGTCCAACATTATGTTTATTGGTTTATTAAAGTTCTAATGACCACACATATGCATTTGTTAGTCTCTATATTAAGAGCAAATCTGGTATGTGTGGAGTATGTACAGCAGGAAAAACTCAAGTTTCATGGAAAAACAGCTTCTATAAACCAAAGTGATCATATTTAGTGTGACTTCCCCTTTGCACTTAACATGTCTTCAACCCTTTTTTGTTCACACAATATAAGATTCAGGACATTCATTTTCTACTGTTTTATACCAGGTTTCATTCAACACATGCCGGATGTTTCTAATTGTTTGTGCTGCTTTTTGTCATGGGGTCAGGGGTCACACTAAATAATGATTTTAACCTTTACAACACATTCATTTCCTGTATTTTCTTGTTGCATCTGAAGAAAAGAGAATGAAAAGTGCATATGCATGTTCATTCCCACCCTGGCAAAACAACAAAGGTAAAAGGTGGCCAAAGACATCTGCTCTGTATAAAAAAAAGAACATGTGTTTTGACCAAAACATCAATGAATGAAGTGGCTTCTAATGGAATTTTCTGCCAACTGTCAACTGGCTAATAGTTTTAGTTTAGTTTTTTTTTTACTTAAAATAGTGGAACAACTGTAGTACATACAAAGACTGAAGGTTAAAATGAAACCGTGAACAAAGACAAAAATGTTTAATGCTTACTTTTTAACACCTTTTACATTTTACATTCTGAACCCTTGAGCCTGATGAGTTTAATTCCACTTGTTTTTGTTTTTTTTACTTTATGATCATAACTGGCTTACAATTTTCCCATTCCTTCTCTATTAGCTAATTTTGTATTAGTTTTCCTTCCGACAGATGGGCCTAGTTGTGCTTTATAGCTCACGTCTCCGTCGCAGCCCGGAGGACAGCTGATGAGGGCTAAAGGGGGAATTAGCAACCCACTCAAAGGCTTTGCTCTGATCCTCCAGGTCAGTATTCGGTCCCTCCAGCTCTTGAGCAGGACTGAGTAACACTAGTTTGTGAGGATTTGGGTAGATTTAAAATCAAAAGGGGAGGGGGTCTAATGCATGTATTGGACGTAGACACATGAGCCACAATCTATGGCGCAGTATGGAAGAGGCAAAGTCCCAAATCTGGGAACACTCTGAGCAGTTTTGTCTCAAGGGGCAGTTAGATGGAACATTTTAAGCACACTGACTTAAGACTGGAAACCTGCTTTTCTATAAGTGACAGCTAGTACAGAACTCAATATTTACAATGCATGTTTGCCTTCACCATTGAAATGCAAATTTTCAGGAACAAACAAATAAGTCAAGTCCCTATTTATCCTTGATATATTTTTTTTTTTTTTTTACAGCTAGAACAAACACAAATGCAAGAATTACAGATTCAAGTTGTGAAGTTTGTGACTGGATATAAAATAAAAACTTGGATGTAAGACAGCTCATGTCTATTTTGTGTTATGTTGGTGACTCAAGAGAGAAGTCAGTATTAGTTTACCTTTGACGTTGTACATACCTTCTAACACTAGAGGGCGACAGTGATCCAGAAAACTACTCCTTGTGGGTAAACCTAAAGAAGACGTAATAAATATAATTACTTCAGAGATGAGTATTAGCAGCAATCCATCATAATGCACTGGTTTTAATGTTTGTGAGAAGTAAAGTAAGACTAGCAAGACTGGGTAAAAGGATTCTACTGCTAGAAATGCTGCAAATTTAATGTGGATCAACTCAACACTGTTCATAAGTTCTGGGCTTTTGTGACATACAGGAGAACATTAGGGGGGAGAACAGTGGAGGGAGGGGGGGTCCTTCATCATTGTAGTCTATGTACATCTAACACTGCCAGATTTTCATAGTTAGTTCATAGTGAAAACTGTAACTACAACATTTTACCTCTAACCAGGAACACATTGTGCAAAAGTCCTAGTCCAACATTAGGCTTGGCTTAGTAATGTTCTAATCACCACACATGTGTATTTATCTGTCTCTGTATCAAGATCCAATCTAGATGTATATAAAGTATGTACACCAGCAAAGCCTTACTCTACAGAAGGGGTCACCAGCCCTGGTCCTGCAGATCTACTATCCTGCATGTTTTAGATGTAACCATCTTCCAACATCTAAAACATGCAGGATAGTAGATCTCGAGGACCAGGATTGGTGATCCCTGCTGTAGCCTGTAGCGTTGATAAACACGCCACACTAACTAGGATGCTTGCTAACGCTAATCATTAGGCTAATGTAAATTGTATTTGTGACTCCAGCGGTATGTTAGTTACCTCACACTTTGCCGAAGTTGTACTTCTTTCTGTTTCCTAAAACATTAGCAGTGCATTCATTATCTGTCACTGATAACCAGCCACACATTCACATGCTAACAGTTAGCTAACGTAAAGAAGTATCAGTGATTTGACACAAAGTGAATTTTACTAACGAAAACTTCTTGATAAAACTTACCGCAAATGAAGTTGTTTCCAAAGTCCATAGAAAACGATTTGTGTTAAATGTAACAGCGGCCCCAAAATAAAATATTTCGGTTTTCCCAGTATTATGACAAACACCATTGTAACTTTATGACCTTAAGGAAAATGGTGACCGGAAGTGGCATATTTACGTAATCTTTTTTTTTTTTTTTTTTTTTTAGTTTACAACGCAAGACCTGATAGTATATTTTATACATTTGTTGTTAAAATTTCTGAAACAATGTGGAGCCTTTTATTCCCTTTATTTTTGCTGTGGGTCTTAACCGTTTAATTGGTTTAAGGTGTGTTTATGCATATCCCATATGAATTAAACAGAGTAAATAGCATGAAATTAGATGTCTGCGGTACCAAAATCTGATGAGAAGTAAGAACTACATTTTATCACAAAAAAGAGATAGTTCTTCAGAAAAGTGAAGCACAAATTGATGTTTTTTAATGAAAGAAATGCATTTACTTTAAACAAATTTTATTGCACATATGTTCCTCTAGGTGGAGACCAGGTACAGTTGATGTGAATACTTTTTAAATGCTAATTCAATAGCAATGGTGGAAATTGGTTAAAATGTTCAACTCAATTAGTCAAATTACAGAAAAAGCCTGTTTTAAGCAGTGACATAAATTGGCTTTAGTACCTCGCATGTAAACAGGAAGGGAAACATGGGAAATTTGACACTATTGCAGTTATGCAACAATTTGTCTGACAAATTATTGCTGTAAAGATTGAATCTTGACTGAATCAAGCCTGCAAGCCCTTCCTCTCCCTTTCAGTTTTTGATTGTTAGCCATGAAAATGTGCAAAAGCAGATGCATGCAAGCACACTCTCTATTTAAACAGTTCGACAAATTTACTAGAATTGAAATTCACTTTTGGATCTGTCTAAATATTGCTGCTTGTAAATCTGCCCAGTCCCAGGAATGGCTTTTCAGGTTCAGCACCAAAAAGAAAATATATATAGATATATATCTATATCTATGTATAGATATAGATACATATAATGTGTGAGCAATGTCAAGATGTTGCATCCAAGACAAAAAAAAAATAAAAACCACAGAATGTCACATTTTGTACTTTGTTCATACATTAAGTTTTCAGCAACAATTTTTGACATTGATACAGTGCAAATGCACAATAGCACAACAGACACCATTAAGGATACATAGTATTTTTAAAATCAATACAGCAAATTTTGACAATTGCATGTTTGACTTTTTTTTTCTTTTGCTAAACATAAATGTTTGTCTCCCATTTAAGCTTTCAGTGTCCATCAGACTGATTCCTTCATTGGTAGGGACCCTTTGAGCATTTGGAAATCAATGGCAAGTCATTTTCCAAGTGTGGTTGGCAACATCTGCACGGTCGTGACAGGCGGTGAAGCAGGGCACATTAAGCATCTGTTTCCCATCAGGTCCATGAGCAGTGTGATCATCTGAGTCATGTTTGTCATATCAACTTCAGTCATACTTTATACATCTATGCAGTCACACTGGATGATTTTCAGCTGTTTTGTAAACCGGTGTTGATGTTAAACATGTCTACTTTGTCTTGATATGCATATTATATTAAGAAAGAGATAACCTAAGACCTGAGAAAATATCGCATTTTGCAATGTAAGACACAGAAGACAGTGCCATTCACCCCATCGATTCATGTTAACCACCCAACACCCAGCAGCTTCACGCATTCCCCGGTATCTCAAACTTTTCCTTTGAGAAAACAAAACAACATACACTGACGGACAAACAGAAACATACACACTCTATCCATCTTTGTATGAACCAATACATTTCTTTTCTTTTTTTTTTTTTTTTTCTTTAAACACATGGTTGTGGGAGATGAAATTTTATAATCTGATGTTTTGGTTAAATTTTCTTTTAAAAACTATTAACGGTGGATCCAAAAGTTTTGAAACATCAGATGAACAACTCGCAATGGCTTCTGATCACGGTGGTTCTGCTTCCTCAGTATCCCTCAACAGAGAAGTCACCCTCAACGAGGCGTTTTAGATCTGCACGTTAGTAGCTCAAGCATAAACATCAGCCATCTTCTCCACCCTCCCTCACCCACC
>JAPSES010000002.1:6305723-6331057 GCA_029822895.1 Maxillicosta whitleyi
CCCACTCCCCCTGCCTCCGCACCACATCTTCACCATCACGCTTTCCTTCCAGGCAACCCTCACCCAACCCTAAATGATTCTCTCAAGTCATTGGTCCCTGCTCTCAATTTCCGACTCCCTTTTCGTCATCATTTCCCTTCTTCCAATAATTATGGCATTTTTTAATTTTTTTTTTGCTTTTAGTCTGCCTTCTTACTGACAGCCGCAGCCGCTAATTTAGACTTGCCAATGTAGGCCTCGAAGAAGAACTGAACAAAAAGCACAAAGTAGCTGAGGTACATGAGGGACGACCACACAATGTTCTGCATGTGGGATGGACACTCCTGGCCCTGCTGCATCCACGAATACACCAGGTAGTTGACCACACAGCCCATCAGCATCTGGGTGATCTGGGTCAGTGTGATGAACATGGCAAACTTGCGCGACACCTTGAAGCCAGCCGCTCGCAAGGCATAGTAAGAGTACATGACGGCATGGACCAGGTAGTTCATGGTCATGAACCACCCGCCGCCGGCCACCATGTCTTTGTAGGAGTACCAGGAGTAGAGCAGCACGGTGATGTGGTGGTACCAGTGGAGGAAGATAAGCTTCTGTTTTCTCAAGACGATGAAGAGTGTGTCGCCTGTGGGTACAATAGAAGAGGATGTTAGTGGAAGTGGGGTGTGATGGGTCATTTGTCTGACCGTAAAAGGAAGGGAAAAGGAAAAGCTGGAGGAATACAAAGATATTTGACCCCTTGAAAATGGCTGAGATTCAAGTTACTCCCAAATATGCAAAAAAAAAAAAAGAGACATAATAGTCTCAGCACTCAGAGGTGGTATAATTCCTATATCTACTGTACTAATTATTATAATTTACTGTCCATATTACAGAAACATTCAGCTTTATGTTGCACATGACAGTTTATTGTTACACCTTACTGTTCTATTGCCCAAATTTTCTACCATCTCCATTTTTATTATACTTCTAATTTACTATGTATAGAGTGTTTCTATTGTTAATCTTACATTCTGTTTTAATTGCATCATGCTGTTGCTGCACTACACTGCCTTCTATCTATCTATCTATCTATCTATCTATCTATCTATCTATCTATCTATCTATCTATCTATCTATCCATCTATCTATCCATCTATAACTCCAATACTAGGCAACAAAATATAAAAAAAGAAAAGTGACTGTAGTGCTTACATCACCTATGCACTTACTTTTGTAATTTTGAATGTTATTATATGTGTATTATCTTTACATTCCTCCTCCCAAAGGCTTTAGAAAAAGCAAAGTGTAATTCTTTAGAAAATTGATAAATTACCCATAATTCTCTTGTCATGTATTTGTAGTGCGAGTTCATGATCTTAGCACTTTTTATATTTTGTTTTACACTACAACAATACCAAACTGTATACCAGTATGGAAATATTTTAGTGAAATATCTCTCAAAGGCACAGTGACTGTTCACTTTTTGTGGTTTCCAGTTTAAACAGTCATGTTCCTGCTGGTTTGGACAACAACCAGGAAAAGAGATGGTAAACAGATAACGTCTGCCACCTTCCCCTCCCACTGAGAGAAACAACTGTTTTGAATGAAGCCTGGAGTTCATGCAGTATCATATCCCAGACTGACACAGGTGAAACCACAAAGCCAGAGATGCATCTTTACGAAAATATAATGTCCACTGTCAACGAATAGAAAAATCTCTGGTTGTGGACTGATAATTTAGACGGGCAGACAAATACATGGGAAACAATATACTGCATTTTCCGGATTACAAGTCACAGTTTTTCTTCATAGTTTGTCCGGGGGTGCGGCTTATACTCTGGAGCGACTTATGTGAAATTATTAACACATTATTACATCATTTCACATGTAATTTTCACACTAAACCACCAGAGGGCACTCTAGGCCTGTGTTGATCATTTCAACATTGGCGGTAACTGACGTGAGCGACGTAGAAGAGGAAGCCCCGCCTCTTCTATGTTACGTTAACATACCAGGCACGTTCTCAGTTGGTTGTTTATGCGTCATGTAACGTTAGCATACCGTACACTTATTCAGCCTGTTGTTCTCTGTTATATTTTTATTTAGAATTGACTTTCAACATGACATGTCTGTTTTTGGTGTTGGATTTTATCAAATACATTTACCCAAAATGCGACTTATACTCCAGTGCGACTTATAATCCGGAAAATACGGTACTGTATTCTACTACATAAGAAGTCTTGACTTACCCAGCTCTGGTGCTTTACTGAGTACAAAAGCATACGCCCAGAACTTGCTGACTGGGCCGTTGTAGAAGCTCTGGTCACAAACTGACTGTTTAAGCCCTTTCGTCATCAGGATGTACGTCATGTAACTCCCCGTACGGATGGCACCAAATATACTAGAGAGAGAGAGTAAATATAGACATAACAAACTGTTACAGCAGGGATGTGTGTCACCAGTCTGATGAGCAGGCCGAGCACAGTGATTTATTAAATGTCCACTGACTGGATGCATTATACTTGCAATTTTCCATGACTAGCTTGACTTCACACTTAATGTCATGTTTTGAATTTCTATCATGTAAAATTTGGACAGTACTTTCTTGGTATTAATGTTGTTGAAGCAATACTAAAAGGTAATATGACATTCACTGGAGAAAACTGGGTGTCAAAGAAAGCTATCACTAGAAACACATCAATGTTGTGCATCGTTTGTTTCAGTTTATTTTAGACACAAACATAATACAAAACATATGGGAAAATAGTAATACTTATTAAACAACATAAACAAACAATGAAATAAATGGGATAATAAAAGAAGAAGAATTGTTGTGCCTGAAAGGGAGTAGGAAGAAGCCAATGCTTATCCAGTCCTACCCCCCAGTTAGTGCGTAATTATTTACTATGCAACACTAGCTTTTGATTACCATATCTATAATCACCCCTATAAACATGGACACCATTATACATACAGTCACATACACACCAGTTTATATCCACATCTGTACTCCAACCCACGTCCACACCCCCTCACCCATACCTTGCAACAGAACAACATGTAACAATAACATTCACACCCTTCCTTGAGCCAGGTATTGTAGAAAAAAAACATGTCTTTGTAAATTTTTTGGAATTTTTGAATGTTTGGACACTGCCTGAGGTCAACCTCTAACCCGTTCCAAAGCTTGACCCTATACACAGATATTTTTCCTGGTTTGTGAAAGAAAAAAAAAAAACTAAGTTACTGTAGGCTATACAAAAGAATACTTATTTTATATGACTGATTACACTGGTCTACAACAGCAGTGTTTAGCAAATATAGGTGACTAATGACTAAAAATGTAATTAAAGTGTTCACTGACTCCTTTTCAATAGACAGTATTGGGTCAAAATGTGAAATTCATGAGTGAATGGGTGTTAGTAAAAACCATTTTTGTTTCTCTGAGCTCCAGTTCAAGAGTTCAGTGTCTGCACATTAGAATACATTCATTGTTTGAGATTCCTTCTAGGGTAAGATTAAGTACATAGACCTTTGTACAGCTTTAAGTTACAAAGCTTCTTCATATATCTTGAAAGCATTATCCAACTAGCACTTTATCATTTGTTTTTTGGTTCATCTTGTCAAAGCATATCAGACTGAGGCCATTTTAATAATAATAATAATATAACTGTACGCCGGTTATCCGTTATCTGGTAATCTGTAAAAGCAGGCTACAATCGGATGCCGTTAATGTCAAAGCTTCCTCACCTGAATACAGCAAGTGTGAGAGACCATAGCACCAGTGGTTTCCTCAACTCAAATTTCTCCCTCTGTTTCATGACATGGCGGCCGCCCAGGATACAGGCGGCGTAAAGTGCAGAGAAGAGAAAGGACTTCTTCCTGTAAACACGAAAAAGAAAGAGTGTCATAACCAAAAGCACACTTTAAAGTGACAACATCTACAGTTTTAGCATATTTAAGGTGTTCTTGGTACATCTCTTATCCAAGAGACTTGTGCAGTTTGAACTAAAGAAGTCTCTTGGATGAAAGATGAAATGTTTTCAAAAGAGCTAAACCAGTCCAGTTGAACCGTGAAGAACTACCAGAAAGAGCGATGAAATGGGAAAATGAGTGCTTGCGCAGACATTTTTAACCCATAAAGACCCAAACATCCCCCATCAACCAAGATCGACTACTGATATAAACTGTTTAATCCATGTTCATCCATTAATCCTGTCAATCCATGTAAATAATCAGTGTAAAATACAGTTTGTCATCTTTTCATGGTCATCATATATGACCCATCTGGACATTCAGAGGCTCCGTAGTTACCATGGAAACACAGAACTATTCTGCAACATTGATTCACCAGTAAAACACATGGAGTTGAATCAATGACAGTGGATCAACACACTGGGTTTATCTTCAGTTAATGGTAGATTTGGTGAAAATGTCAGTTTTGTTACTGGAAAAAAAAAACACTAAATACAGAATATTACAATAAATGGCGATAAACTACTTAAGGAAGATTAAATGAAAAGAAAATCATTTGGGAACTACTACAAATAGGGTCCTTATTGGTTAAGGTGGATTTTTTCCTTTTTGCAACTTGCATTTCAATGCTAGTTTCTACATTTCCTGTCTTGAAGCACAAAAACTCCTCTCCAAGTTCACTTCTTTAATCATCGAAACTTTATAAAAGAAGAAAAGCCTGTTTATAAAACACAACAGCCAAAATGACTTCACATGCTGCACCTGAGGAATTTATTTAATGATTTGTGTCCAGCTCCAACTATCACCGAATGCTTAGCTTTCAGTTTGCTTCTTGTCCGCTCCGACTCCCACTGTCCTGTGATGCTTGTTTGCTTTAATTGCCTTGTCAGAGATCACTACTGTGCCACATAAAGCAGAGAGAGGACTTGTGCTGAAACACCACCTGGCACAACAAAATCTAAAGAAAACCATTTCCCAGTGCTCAGCATAATTAAAAAAACGCAGGTGGTCTGACTTGACAGATTGGATGCTGAATAGGACCAACAGAAGATTGTAGGATGCTGTCTAAAACTAGAACAGCACAAAAAAAAAACTGTTTGGTGTATTGGACAGACAGGAAAGTAACTGTTAGGTAATACAGTGAGCCGCATAACAAAGGAAAAATGTAGTTATGTGGGTGAGGACACAGCAGAACTCAATGACCAGAACCTGAAGGGTGAGTGTGTGTACGGACGGTGATGTTGAAGGTATGTAGAGCAACATTTTTGGAAAGGAGCCCAAAGAGGAAAATACCTCTAGAGAAAAATAGGAGGCATTCTAGGAGCTGTGGGACTCTCAGCCTTAGGGATAATGGACTGCATAACATAACTGGCCCAAGGACCTGTTCCACTACTGCCATGTCAAGGTCAGAAAAAAAACAAAAAACAGAACAGATAAAGTATTTCCCAACAGAGAGTGGACAATTTAACAATAGCTGATAATAAAAAATAAAGTTTCAATATATACAAAATGGAGGTTATGGTACAGTGATGCATTTCATTATCCTATATGACTAAGACTATATGCGTTAATGTTGGAATTATGATTGTATTATACAGTAAAAAAAAATGATAAAGTGAGTAAATGGTCTTTAAATAATAAGCTACAAAATCATTGGGAAAGAAAAATAACGACTATCCATATTCATAAAAGTAATCTTACAGCATGTCAATGAAGATACAAATAAAACTGCAGAATGACATTATTATTATAATCATGGCAAATGCATTTATTCAGCCTCACTGTAATTTTTTTTTTTTTTTTACATATATATGTGCATATAAGAATAGCTCAGGCAACTTCACTTTGTTTATATACTTAAAATATAAGACATTCTATTTACAAAATAAAACATTAATCACAATGTGAAGCTGGCACTATTATACGAGCAGCCTTCTGTATATCAATGGGCGCCTTATTATAACCATATCATAACAGTGTCAGCTGTTATAATAACAGAGCTCATTGTGTGTCAGTGTGGGTGAAGGATGCCACCACTCCATGCCTGAAGGAAGCCCACAAACGAATTTAGGCCACCTCCACCAAACAAAGGACAAAGCAGTCGAGTCAAAGTCAGAAGGAGCTGCTTTCACGGAATGACAACGGGCTCAGACTGCAGAATGACATCACTGTTTCTCAACTCGGCACGAAGGAGGGGAGAACAGAGCAACATACAAAGCAATGTGGCCTACATAGAAAAGATGGGAGGATTGCAGAGGAGCAAGCATCTCAGCATTCCCTTCTGAGCACGTCGTGGCCGGGGTCAAAGGTCAAAGTGATTTATAGCCTTCTGTAGGCTTTGAGTTTGTAGAGTGCAGTGTCTAATGAGATCCTCAACAGATATCAAATCTGCACAGTTGGAAGCACAGGTCACGGACAAGTCAATCTAGTCCGGCCAATCCTCAGCAATATCATCAAAAGTGTTCACAGTTAAATGCCACGACATTATTTCTTTTGAGCTTAAAGGCCAATGTGTTCCCGTGTGTGACCGTTGAAGTCATCATCACTCACTTATCCGTATAGTTGTGATAGTGTTAATCGTACAGGTCCGTAGATGGTAGAGGTTTATAGTATTTGTACTACCTGTTGTAGTAGTAGTACATCCACTGTTAATACTAGTTCTGTAGTAATAGTATTAACTGTCACGAACCCTTTTTCTGGTTTTTAGTAAATATATAAATGTCAGCTGATCTACTTTTGACAGTTTTAGTTCAGTTATCTGTACATCAATTGTATCCATGCATGCCCCACCCCCCCCTTTTCCCTTTTCTCCTCCTTTACCCCAACTGATCAAGGCAGACAGGAGTCAGGGTTTGCTCTTGGCTTGAGAGTCTGGTTTCGACCGGTTCAATATGTAAAGTGTCATTACATGTAATTTTTGTTATGATTTGCCACTAAATAAATAAAATTTGATTGATTGATCGATTGAAAGAAACCAGACGGATAACTGCAGTTTTAAATTACTCTATATTGAACAGAACAGTTCCCATAACATGACAAACACTTTCACCAATCAGAAGTAGAATAAAACATACACATCACCACTGAAACGTTCTGGGGTTTGTTGGGTTAAGCAGGAAAAACAGTACATTGGTGCATCACTGCCCTTTTCTGGAGCATGTTGTAGGACTGCAAGAAATAATTATTTTCACTGTAGATTCATGTGCTCATTTAACAGAAAAAATACTGTTAAATGATACAAAACATAATAAAATGGCTGATAAAGTGATATTGAATGTCTTGTTTGATCCAAAACCAAATGACTAATAATTTTAATGTTAGAAAATATTACATTTAAGAAGCAGGAATCACACACTTGAATTTTTCTTTTTACTAAAACAATCATTAAAACTTTCCAATTATCAAAACAGCTTTAATGATTAATGGTCAAATACTAAGCAATAATCAGTAGATCAGGCATGTGGATGTTATAAATAGGAATATTATATACACATTTGATATTTTGATGGACGAATGTATATGCTTATGAATGTGATTTTACTGCCCAGCCTTAAAAATCACCAAAAAATAATTATCCAACATTACATATAAACATCAAACTGTGTCATATTCTGATCCCAGCTACTCCTACTTACTGTTGGTTTAGCCAATTCTCACATGTTTAATAAATAATGTGATTTTCACTGACCCAAGTCAAGATTGCCGATGTGGACAATTTTCTTTCCCCATTTTCCATTTTCTCAACAAGCCAAAGGTTAAGATGCGCACGGCCCACTGTGGTATGTTTAGAAGACGGATTACACTGCTGTCAGAAATAAATAATACAGGGTAAAGAAACCCAAGGGCATGGTCAAAGCTGACAAGTTGGTCGGGTGATGGGGGGAGGTGCTGCTGTTGTTGTCTTTGCAAAGGCTCTGCCAGCTGCAGCCAAGCTATGTCTGCCGCCACAGGAATCTATTTGAGACATCAGTGTGAATTCACATCATCCCTTTATGCTTCACGGTGTCTCTAAAGCTCTAGTCCAGACTTTTGCTACTCACGTTAAAATCATTTTGATCATTCAAACACAAATTAAAGCTGCAGAAACAAGTTGAACTGCGCAAAACAGTCTTATTTTATTGATTTTTATAATAAAATAAATGCATTAATGATAAAAGTAATTAAAATCATGTCTAATTTATGGGGAAAAAACTCTGTAGTTCTCTGAGACACATCATAAACTGATCATTACCAAACTAATATGTCTAAGATGTGTAGTTTTTTGTCATTAAATCCATTTTTCCTCAAGTTTTGGAATAAACATCGCACTACATTACTTGGTAAATATTACAAGCATACTCCATTTCTGCTAGGGATGTCCCGATCCAACCTAAAGATTGGTATCGGCTGTCATTTTTTAGAAGATCGGATCAGAATTACTCATAAAAGCAGGCCGATTCAGGGGGGTGGGGTATGTAAAGCATCTAAATGTTTCAGTTTCACTATAAGATCTGCACAAGTCAGTGTTTTTTGTGGAATTATTTGACCCAACCCACCCCGTAAATAAACTGACAGACTTTTGACCCGCCCCAGTCTGAACCACGAGTAACCTGATGATCCGAAAATCACTAAAGGTACGGCACAGAACACACCACCATATAATCCCTAGACAGACCTGTCCATAGACCAGTTACACCAGTGGCAAACCAGTCGAAACCGGCCTGCCAGAGGTTCCAATTTGGCCCACAGTATGAATCAAATCAAACAAAACGTACTCTTTCAGAACATTGACTTCTGAGACTTTATTTTTGTCTTTATTTGACATTTTTAAAGTGTACATCCCTCATTAACCCCCTCCCCCCAGGTGTACGTTTTCTATGCTCTTGAAAATGTTTTTAAAAATGGATAAAATAATAATAGCATAATAACCCATAAATAATGACTAAAAATTAAAATCTAAATTTCATTGTAAAAAATAAAAAATCAGTATCTGCAAAAGTAATTAAAAAAAAAAAAATCTGATGGGAAGCAAAAAATAATGCAGATCAGAACATCACTAATTTCTGCTACAAGTTTGTTGCAAAAATCATAGATGCCAACTTTAATGTATTTTGTCATAATTTAAACCTAAAAGACATCCTGTAAAACATTATTAACGGCAGATGTGTGCGTAAATAGTGGTTTACACAACAGTCTGGAATGTCAGAAGCTTCAATAAATCAGGTGTGAATTTATTTCCTTGGATTCAACTATAAAATACAAAGATTTATACATAAAACACACTGCAACAAGCCCTCCTGATTCTGACTAAAGACAATATACTATATTATAGGGGGTGTGGTAAAAGCCATGATTCGGCTGTTCGATGGAGGCCAAGGCAGCATAATTGGAAAACTACAACGTCAGAGGTCTTTTGGGGAGAATCAGCATGGAGTAATAACAGAATCAGCAGTGATGTCTTGCTTGCTGCAGTGTTTGGAAAACAGCCCTTTTCAACCAACTGTGATTCACTCCAAATAACCGTAAGCAGCAGCAGTGGTTTTATATGAAAAACGTGCAAATAATTTGATGCACGTGTTCAGTACGTTTTTATGTGCTGTAATAAATCGTACTGTTCTTCCAGGGGTTTAGTGGTGTGAAGGAAATTGTTGCATTAATAATGTTAGAACTTGTTTTCACTTTTGATTCAACCATTTTTATTCATTTCACTCTGCAGAATAATCTAATTGTTAAAAGTATTACAGCAATGAAAGCTCTGTCTTCTGTTCTATAATCACATTTCCAGGTCTTTTCATACAGCTGAATGGAAATTATTTGAGAAATGGCGCAAAAAATGATTACAATCAATATGTTGATTACATCATAATTTCCTGAGGTGTTTGTAAACCATATTCAGTAAGTTGTACCACTTTGACAATAACACATGAAATCTGAATATACCTAAAAGTAGGGGTGTGTGTTATGATGATCGCATGTACTCCACAATGAGTATGGGCGATCAAAGTGAAATTTAATATATATTAAGTTTATATCAAGTCAAGTCTATAACTTAAGGCTTGACCCCCACAGTCGGACATACTTGTACATCAACCTGTTTTTGTACAAAACCTCAAATATCTGTGGATAATGAGTCCACGCCGCTCATAGTACACGCACTACAGTATCCCTGACGTGAGTCCTTCACATACACCTCTGTCACTTTATGTTCTTAGAATAATGTCAACTAGGAATGTAAGCAATTAATTGATGATCAATCAATTGTCGATAAGAATTTGCTCAATTAAATTACAATCTTCTTCTTCTTCTTCTCCTTCAGTCTTTTCCCTTCAGGGGTCTCCACAGCGAATCATCTGCCTCCATCTAACCCTGTCTCCTACATCCTCTTCTCTCACACCCACTCCCTTCACGTCCTCTTTCATTACATCCATACACCTCCTCTTTGCTCCTCCTGCCTGGCAGTTCCAAACTCAGCATCCTTCTACCAATATATTCCCTTATTAAATTACAATATTGTGGGTTAATTGCCCTTTTCACGGTGGAGTTAGGTGCTGATAGTAGGGGGCACAACTGCCAAAACTAGACTTCATTGCTGAAGTTGAATAACGGGGGGAGTTGAAATCTCGCTCCATCGTGTCAGGTAGAGATGCAAAGTCAGAAATGCCCCTTTCTTCTAAAATGCCCCTCTTCAGATCCATTTATTTTATTGAATTTCTCTGCAGAATTTATTTATTTATTTATTTCTACTCCATAAATGTTATTACCTGTGCTATATCCCTAATGGTACAATAAATTAATCATTAAGGAATATGACATGCTTTTTTTTTATTAAGTATATAAACAATCTTTAGCTTTTATTTTGTATAAACCCTATCAAACGAGAAATTCAGGTTCTGGGAAAAATCACTTTATTCAATTATTTGTTACTTGATCGATAAGGTCAACCAATTAATGGGAAATGGACTGCACTAATATAGCACTTTTCTACACCTTGGTACTTTAAGTGCTTCACAAAGCCACACACACACAAACACACACACACCCGTAGGTGGCTGTTACCATGCAGGGCACTGCCAGACTCTACTGGGAGCAATTTAAGGTAAAGTGTCTTGCTCAAGGACAGCAAGGACAGCAAGTACGTTCCACATTGATCCTTTTTTTGGAGGGCCTAGGTTATTATTATTCTCATTTTGGACTTCATCTTCCATCCAAGACCACCCAAATACACCGACAACCAGTTGAAAAACCAGAGCTACCAGCCACCTGTTGCCAAAATTGCACAAACTATATTAAAAAAGTTCTGGAAGGTTCTTTAGGTTAAATTATTTTTTAAGGGTTATGTTTTACATAGACAAATTGTTTGGTTGCACTATTCAGAAACTTGCAAATTAGTATTGTGATTTTATTTTTTAAACATCTTGATATTTTTGCCATATCGCCAACCCCTCGCTAAAACTAATCATGTGGGCAGTAGGGCTGAACAATATATTGAAGAAATATCGTTATCGCGCTAACAGAGTATGATATATTCCCAGCGTAAAGACGTGCAGTAATTTATTTTATTTTTATTAAGTTTCTTTTTTCCACACCATGAGGTACCACAGTGGTTTTCTCTATCACTAACATACTAGGTTTTGTTGCAAAAAACTGAACTAATCCTACTACACCTGGATGAATGCGAGTTCATATATTATTAATGTTGAAAAGATGTGAATATTTTCAGAACACAACTTCGGACAAGGCCTGAACAATTATATTTAAAAATTTTATTTTTATATATAGTATTTACTAAACCAGACAAACAATAGAATATTGTTTTGTTAAAGCTCTTACAAGGTGGTACTTTTATTATGAAATACATCCATGTCATTTACACATTGTTATATGTGAATAAAATGACAAAATATTTGACTGTTTGAGTCTTAAGGTCTATGGTATCAGCTTCACCAGGTTTTTGGACAGAATTGTGTAACAGATTGCAGTAGTTGAGTATTTCGTCTTAAATTCTAAATAATGGAGTCAGTAGACAAACAACTGGCTCATTTTAACATTGTTAAGGAACACTTTTTTTAGATGAATTTGGCATTTCTTTAGGTGAACGAGAAAAATCGCAATATTGTTGTTATCGCAATACTGTACATCCATATCATACTACTAAGTTTTGTAAATATCGTACAGCCCTAGTAGGCAGGTACAGAATCTCTTTAACATTTCATTCTCTCTCGTCATTATTACTCAGTGAGAATGTGGGCGAGACGCTGGGTGGCGGCCCAGTTTGCACTGTTGCCAAACCATGCTGAATACCTGAGATATCCATCCAAAGAACATAAAGTTAAATAGCCAACAAAATGAAAATCCAATCTGCAATGTGCCTCTCGAATCTACAAGTCTCCACACCAAATGTCAACATCAGAGCACAGACTGTGTATTGTTTAAGCTGTGCTGATAAAAACAAACAGGACTCGAACAGAAGGAAACATCATAAAAATACAAACCATAAAGTAATAAGTCTCTATACAGGCTTCACGTACTGTGAGAGGAAATCACAAAAGACCTGAGCAATCATTAACTGTGATTTCAGGAATATGAGTGTCTGTATGTAGCCAGGATACGAAAGAAGAACATGCAGGAGTAGACTATTCGTAGTTTTCAGTGCACCTAGGCTGAAGTCACAGAAAAAACAGCATTCTTTTCTCTACTCCTGTAGCCAGAATATACAATACTAGCCAAAAACAGAACTTTGCAGAGGTACAAATCACCTGTCATTGACAAAAGTGGATTTGTAAGTTGACAATATCAAATATTCATGGGGGCAGGAAGCAGTGTAAACAGTATGATACAAGAAGTGTTGCATCATTAATGTTTTGGTGCATTAATGTTACTACTCAACCATTGGTCCATTTCTTACAAACATTACTGCAGGCACATGCATTTCTGAGGCAATACCGCTTCAGTTTCCAGTCACAAGACTGTAGACAAGAGGTGTAATAAGTGCAAAGCAGCATATTTAGAGTTAGAGGCACAAGTTTTGATCATAACAATCCCTAATGAGCATCCTATGATGGTAAGCAAGTTAACACAAACACCTTTTGGACTTAAAATACTTGAAGATTTTAATACATTTAGTTTATTATTTTTTCAGTTACAGCCATATTTTGTCAAGTCACTATAATGTTGAGGTTTCACCATTGACAAAACTCAAATGAGTCCATTCTATTTAATAAAAACTAATATTTGTACCAAAGACCATGAAATCAAGGCTTTCAAAAGACAAGCAAAAAACAAATACACTATGGTAAACATGTAATGCCTCCAGCCACAGCTGTTGCTGGAACTGAAGCATAAACACCACCACAACAGCCTAAGCCCTCCAGAAAACCAAGGGAAACCCCAGCAGTGTGGTGCAAAGCTGCTGGACGACCTGCTGGGGAACTGGGATTTGCATTAGCTGGTCCAGATTTGACCCACGACGTAATCCTGAGTTTGCAATGTAAGGATGAGTCTGCAGGCCCGTGACAGTGACAGCACGGTGGTGTCTAAATGTCTCACCAGAGTGTTGTTTAGGGTCATGTGCATATCCAATAGCATGCAAACCAAATATGTGAACGTGGAAGAATGCATGTGAACACACACACACCCACAATCACTCAGAGTGATTGATGGTTTGAAGTACTGTATGAATCCAAAACAAATAGAATCAGAATCAGTGTCCAAAACCTAAACTACAAAATAAGAACAAAAGGAAATACATACAAGAAGTAGTTATTACAGAATGACCAGTCACCCAGGAAACATCCACTTATAATCCAATAACTAACACACCCATAAGGCTGAGCTGCACACAATCTCATATCAGCTGTAAATAACAAAGATTACATAATTATCAGTCACTGGTTTAACTGATGTGGTATCTGATGGTCAGCTTAAATGACCAATTCATCCATAAAGGAAACAGAAAAGTACTTTTGTTGAGTGTTAATTATTTCAGCCTGTTAAGTGCTTAAGAACATCTTGAGTCATGCTTATTTTAAGCAGTGAGACAAATAGCTTGCAGTAAGATTGCATTGCATTGCACTCAGTGGTGATGTAAGGACAATGTGCTCCCAACTTGCAACCAAAATGTATCTTAGTGATACCTTGATGTGCTGCAGAGTATATCTAATTATGCTTGTAAATCAAATGATCCTGCATAAAAAATAGTTTCCTATTGAAAACTGCTAAAATATATAGGCGATAGATCATGTATTCCCCAGGACTGGTTCACAGGAGATTCTATTTAGGTCACTGAACAAGCAGAAGAACAGTCTTTTACTCAAGATTTATACCTGCATTATATTCAGTTTCCCCCATTATCTCACACCATTCTGCAGCACTTTTTGCCTTCACTTAAATGTATCCATGTGTCTCACTTATAATGATCGCTTGCGTTTAGAGAGCCCAAGTCCTGCTCCTTCTGATTGAGCCTCATGAGACCTGACTTTTGGAGGAAAAAAGTGTATTACTAGCCACTTTTACACAGAGATCTAGGAAAAAAGGTGAGATAGTCATTAGGCCTGGGACGATCTGCGATTAAATTGTGTATTGGCGATTGTAGGGTTGCTACATGATTTGCTGGATAAAGGCGATTTTGAAAAACAAAACAACAAAACTGCGCTCTACCATGCATTAAGATTTGTCTGTGGGATAAACATGACTGTCAGAGAAGACCCGCTTACAAACAAACCTATAATCCACTTTCTTTCGTCTCTTGTCAGTGTGCAGGCTGTCACTATCAGCGCTACACTGACAGCGATGACACATCCCTTTGATCTGTATGGACATGGCCAGTTTGCTCATGCTTCGGGATTGTTCACTAGAGTAACTGCAAATAAATATTGTTTCAATGTATTGAAATGTTCACAAGGGCTTTCATAAATTCCTATGTTGCAGCGCTGCCACCTAAGCAGGTTAGAAGTTATTGATGGCGTCACAGTGCTGTGCTGACAATCCGCACACCCACCCCCTTCGCCCCACCTCCCAGTGATTTAATCGTGCATTGGCAATCTAGAGAAACATCAAATTTAGAGGCGATTGTACAGCCCTAATGGTGATCCCACCTTCTTGCCAACATTGATCGATTTCAACACTCAAGTAACAGAGGTGAGACAGGCTGGACTTTTACACAGCGGACCTGCATTTTGGAATCAAAGGGGCAGTGACACACCACAGTGTATAGTGTGACATATAAGTTGAGCATCAGAAATACCCTGAGCATAGCATAGTATTGCTAACTCCAGGGTTTTCCACCATTCTACAAATGTTAGCATGGATAGAATCCTCTGCCCAAAGTGGCACCAGCTAGCCTTAGTTGCAGAATGAGAGGTGTTCCTTTTACAAAATGATTCCACCTTTATCAGGGCTCTGTTACTACCTCCAGAGGCATTACAGAGCCGTGGCAGAGGTGGGACCAAATGATCCCAACGTTTCATTTACACAGCAGTCATTCTGGAAAAAAGGTGAAATAATCCTGGAACAGAAGTGCAGTGTAAATTCAGTAGTGAGAAAAAGACTATTTTTGATCCCATATGAATCATGCCATCATTTACACGAGTTCAGACTGTGAAAATATATAAAAAGAAAGCTTACACAATAAGAAGTGGCAGAGGTGCTATTTTCCATGATCTGTTCAGAGTCACTGAAGGCGTCTCTGCAGTTTCAATGTGACCAGACTGCTAATGCTTTTTACCTCGCTCTTGAAGACTGAAATAATATGAGCCAGTGTTGGTCACATATATATTATGAAATAGTATGCATTCAGATGTTTAACATAAATTAGATGTTGGTTTTCTCAACCTGTGATATTATCTTTCAAATGATGGGAAATCAAAAATCTATTTCTTTCACCGTTTACTGTCATAAGTATTTTTCCTAAGGCTAGTTCCCATTGGACACAGCAGACGAGACAAGACTTTGACTCCATTTATGATAATATATAATGCGTAAACGATGGTAACAATGATCTGTTAAGTTATTCACGATTTATTTTCTTCTCATAGACTATAGACAAAGCCTGATGTGAATTGAGTTGCAATGGATTTTAAGATGAACCCAAGTTAAAACCTAAAAAGTCAGAACGATTGTGAGGCCCCAGTTTCACGGTCTGTATTCATACTGAAAATAAAGATCAAGTAAGTTTGATCGTATGCATATCGCGAGCGTATCGAGGAAGAATTTTTTAGAGTCGGAATGTAATTTATCCCTTGTTCATTGGGGGTGTGACGGAGAATTTTTAAAGCTACATTTTGTCTCAACCGCCCCAAAAAAATTTGCAAAACACTGCCATAGACCTACAGGATGTCGAACCTGTAATTCATGCTTTTTCACAAATTTCACACATCACCATACTGTTAAACCATAAAAAAATCCAAACATCCAACACCAGCCAAAACCATGTACTGATGTTTAATACCTGTGGATCCACTAACCCTGTCTATACATGTAAATAATTGCTGTTTGTCATCATGGCTCCTACAAATTAAATTTAAGACTATTTATAACATAATTCACTTCCTATTTCACAACCACACTGGCCTCAAATGTAGGAAAATTTATTTATTTATTCCAACGCCTCGACTCCAACCATTACAAGTCATTTCTCACCGGGGGGCTGCAAAGTAAGTGATAACTGGTTCCTAATTTCAGTATAAATCATCAGGTGGATCTCAGCAGACTAACATTACTTTCTTTGCAGCCTGGACATTTAACAGATATATTTAACCGTATCAAACTTAATATCTTTTAAAGCCTTTTTTTTTATATAAAGGTATTAAATGCAAATTTATAAATTCAAGGCTTTTAAAGACCTTGTGGGAGCCCTGTGTCCTGCATCATTTCATGGTCTTCAAATATGACCCATTTGGACCTTCAGAGGCTCTGTAGTTACCATGGAAACGCTGTCATCGTCATCAACATTGATTCACCAGTAAAACCCATAGAGTTTGATAAATGACAGTGGACGAAGACACTTGTTTCACATTCAGTTGGTGATATAATTGGCTGAAAGAGTCACATTTTCTTCCATTTTGTTTTTTTTTTAATTTACAGAAATTGAATAAACATCTACATGACCAGTTATTTCAATATTGGAAAATACATGATTTACTTTTTTTTTTAAATGTAATAATTTATAGTAAATGCTGATAAATCACTTTAGGATGGATATATTCAAAGAAAAAAGTATTTGGAACGCCACACAAAAGTAGCTCTGGGTCTTTAAGGGTTAAAGGAAAGCATGCAAAACTGAAGCAAAGCGAGTAGTTTTTACAACAAATAATGTGATGTCAACAGTCACTGACAGATGGATGACACTTGAAACACAGCAACACTTCAGGCAGACCTTAACTCTTAAGGAACCAGCCCATATATTCACATCTCAGGCCTCAACAGTCACGAGAAGAAGGACATCAAAGCAAACATTAAGCCTCGGGTGAGGCTCTTGGTTATCGTGGTCAGGAATGATCAGCATCACCATGAGATGCTCTCCTTAAAATGTCAGCAGTATGTCGACCCTTCACTACTTCGATTTAACCGTAAAACCACCAAGAGGAAGCAGCTTTAGTGGTGTGATGTATATATATAACTGTGTTTGGACAGAAATAATTCTGCTCCTTGAAACATCTTTGGAGTTCCTTATCACAACTGATTTAGTCTAGAATAAAAAAAAGGCTTGAATAGTCTGCATTAAAGTCAGCCCGAAGAAAGATATTACGAGAAAACGTCATGGTAAATAAACATAACCTCATTTCTTACTACCAAACACCGCAACTATTCCTTTACGCTTTCAGAACAAGCACATTTACTTGTCTCATCTAGTCAACAGCAGGGCTCAACAAAAGAAACAAAAGGCTGAAGGCTCTCTGATGAAATAAGTAACACAAAACGAGGGAAAGAAGAGAGGAGAGACCCATCTCCCCAACTGATCAAGTCCCGAAGGAACCTGACCCTCCAGACTCCAGAATGAGCCATGGTACTTCTGAATCAAAAAGCAAGTGATTAAAAGTGGTGATACAAAATACAACAGGGTCATTGTTGGTTAAGGTATTGCTGTATCTCTCAAAGGAGAAAAATATATTTAATAATGTAAAAAAAAAAAAAAAAGTAGGGCAGCTGAATCCAAAAACTACTGGGAATAAACACAAAATAACCATGAAAAATGGAGCCAATGCAGCATTTCAGGTCTCTACCTCCCCCATCATCAGTCCAGGGCAAAAATCATTAGAGATTTATTAGAACTACAGCAAGCCACGGGGGTACTTTTTACCCAAGAGGGATTTCAGAAAATGAAAACACAGATTCCAAGCAACCTGCACGGTAATGAGAAATGATGACGTCTGTGGTAGTCAACAGAGTGAGTCAGCGGGTTGAAGGTATGTGTTTAACAGAATGTAACAACTGTGTCTCAGACGACCAATAATCTAATCTATCATCAGCACATTTACATCGTCATACAAAAGTGCATGAAATGTCGTCCTGTAGAAAAAAAAAAGCAGAAATGCAAAATCCGAACATTCATCGGCCTAAACAAAAACAGAAAGTTGTAGTACAATAACCTGATATTGTGTTAGTATTTTGTGATTTTTGGAAACACTGTCACTTCAATAACAAAGCTGCAGCACAATGAGAACACCTTAAAAAAGGGAAAAATATTTACCCTAAACACATTTAACACTTTATTACCCATATTGTTTTTGGTTCGGTTTGTTTGTTAACATTCTAGCGGCAAAACTATTGGTTGAATTCATACAACATTTGATTAATATATTGCCAGTGACCCAGAATAGATCTGATTATATTTTGGGAAAAGTAGGTCAAAGTAAAAAAAAAAAATGTATGAATTTTTAAAGAAAAAAAAAAAATCACTTTTTGTCCCCATTTAATTATAATGGATGAAATTTCAAATGTCTGTAGTATCAAAGCTATTGGTTGAATTCATACCATTTACATTACACGGTTACATTTTGGGGAAAGTAGGTCAAAGTTCAAATTTTTGTGAAGTTTTTTACATCTTTGTTTCCCCTTCCACTTAGTTATAATGGGTGAAATTTCAAATGTCCATAAAAACATCAATTTGTTTTCAATTTACTTCAGACTTGGCACATATAGAGAGGTAACCGATATGCCGACATCAGCACACACGTAGACCTGATGACATCGGCTGGATCAGTGCAAAAATAAGCTATGATACAAGCGAGGGGTGGGGTTTGTTGTACCACTTACTACTTGTTTTGAAAAACAATATGATCATGAATGCAAATCTGGTGTATTTTAGAGTAGCTTTGAATATCATCCACCACACAGCAAAATAATTCATCATTAAATAACACAAGAGGATAAAATGCATATAAAATTAGGAGAAAATGTACTGAAAGTAGACGACAACTGTGAAATAGCTGGACTTAAAAAAAAAACAAAAAAAAAACAGTATTATTATCCTTCCATCAGAGTGAAAAATGAATGAAAAATGAAATGCAACATTAAACAGGAAAGCAAGCAGTTCATTTCTACAGCAGAGCGAGGCTTTTCAGATAAACCCAGAGTGAATGGCGCGAGTTGAATGAAGTGATTTGGACTGCCAAGGGGTCTTACAGTCATGACAGTAAGGAGGCACAGATTATATTTCAGCTGATGTTTCAGGTTTTGTCTGGAGTGCAAAGGGGCTGCACTCTGCACCTGAAGCTCAGTTACCAGGTTCTGCGTGATAACGGTGTTCCTGAAATAACAAAAACAAAAAAGGCAGCAACTACAGTGATATCTAAAACGAGGGCTTTTTCCCTACGCTCCTTATTTTCCATTTACAAAAACACTGTGCAACAATCTGTACAACCATATCAACTCCCGTAGTGTTTATTGTACTTGTTTAGTTTTTTGGGGCACTGTTAAATCGGAGAAAAACTGCACTATGGGTACATTCTTCTGGCATTACAGAGCCATCAACCTGCTTCTACACAAACTTGTGTGTGTATGTTGTAAGAGAGGAAAGGGACGGTATTGATTTGTAACAAACAGCATGTCCTCTAGCCCCCTTTTCCTCTTCCTCGTCTTCTGTCTCCACATCTATCCCTTAATTGTCTTGGGAAGTCTGGTTCACAATAACACTCAGCTCCTCTGCACTGAACTGCGAGCTGCCTTTGTTGAGGGAATGCATTAGATCAGTGTACCAGCCTCCATTCATGCCTGCAAAACAATGGCATATATACACAGCATGTACAGCTTCAGTAAATGTATCTGTTGTGAAATGCATTCATTCCTCTGGGCTGGACAGAAAGTTATCTTCTGTAACTTGGCATGTTTCACCTCTCAAAGTGCAGAGAAGTGAAAGCACCTCAGGTAATGCACAGAATAGTACATGAACTCAATGAATGCCACGTGAGAATATGTTACGGTAGGAAAGTCAAACTCATTTTCTTTTACAAGCCACTGGACCGGACCAATAAAACAATAGCATAATAGCCTAAAAATAATGAAAACTCCCAATTTTTCTGTTGGTTTTAATACAAAAACATATTTATTTACAAACCATCCAAACAAAAAAAATAAGTGAATAACCTAAAAAGTGAAATTTCTTATAAAAAGCAAGTGCAATTTTAACAATATTATGTCTCAACTTGGCTACTTTGTACATTACAGATTGGATTTATAAATGAAACATTTGATATTTAGTAAAATAATATTGTTAAAATTGCTCATAATTTACTTCAGACATTTCAGGTTGTTCATGCTTGTTCAGGTTATTCACATTTTATCATTAAAAGATGGTTTGTTGATGTAAATGTTTTCAGAATTTTAGGGGGGGGGGGTGCATTAAATCAAACAGAAACATTTGGAGTTGTCCTTATTTATAGACATAACGTTATATACATTTTTTTCACATTAAACCAACATTTGGAGTCAATATTTACAGGTTAATATGCTATTATTTTACTTGAGATTATATTGATCGGTATGTGCCCGCTGAACTAAAACAAGTTCATCAGTGTGATTTTTGCACTTCACAAATTCATCCCACGGACCAGATTGGAACCTTTGAAGGCCAGTTTTGGCCTACGGGCCGTGTGTTTGCCACCCCTCTGTTATGAGCCCCTTTTATGAGCACCATGTTACCACCCAGAGTTCCTCAGACAGAACTACAGGCAAAACCAGTGACGCTACCAACGTATTTTAATGGTAGCACCAATAAATGAATGATCATATCAATTTAAGACGCGGCTGAATGTAATTTATGACTTTAAATGGAAAATCCAAATGCTTTTATGACTTTTTATGGCCTAAAATACGTATTATTAAATGTAAGACTTTTTATGACTCCGCAGAAACCCTGAAAAAGGAACACCCCTCGTACGGCAAACAAGGTGTGACATTTTGATGACGTGTCATGTGTGCGACCCCTGTCCCGGGTTTGTAAAAATGAGCATGGGCCCACCCCCATTTGATTCTGGAACACAGGTCTAATGTGTAAAAGTCCCGCCTGTCCGGCTTGGCTGTGGAAATTCATCAGTGGTGTTAAAAGGGTGGGTTCACCATCTCACCTTTTTTCCGGAATCTCTGTGTAAATGTGGTTAAGGTCTTAAAACCTAAGACAAATTAAGGCATTAAGTCTGAGCTGTTTGATGAAATGATGAGGTTTTTCCTTCTTTTGACAGTGAGCTATTTCTGCTATGACTACATATTCCAATAATCCATAATTTTAACCAAGAAAAGCTAAACTAAGAGTGATAACCAGTTTACATGAACTTAGAAACTAATGTAGAGCAAATACCTTGCTTGTAATGTCATACAACCCCTGCTTTCAACTACTTTAATAACTTTCACATGCAATTTGACTCAACTAGTGACTGATAATTGACATTTCAGACATATAATAGAGTTTATTTTATCTTTAGGGTCCAAATATATTTCCAAAATGAAAAGCAGGCATTGCTAAACCTCACCATGTTGCAATGCTACCCTTAAAGTGGCAGCATGAGTAGATTTTCAACACAAAAAAATAACAATTTTCCTTTTAGGAGTGGTCTGAGAGGAATCAAGACTCAACCAGCTTCTGTGGACACTTTCAGAAAATCTAATCTGTTACACAGACTTAGTAACTCACAAGTTTTTAGACAAGCATGGGGACAGGTAGGGGTTAAATACATATTCGAAGGCTGTAATTACTAATGGCTGTTCAGATTTCCTCAGGCACAACTCTACTGCTCGAAAGATACACGAGGAAAGTGAGTGATTTTAATTCTAGCACTTTCTCCTGCAGCTTTTAACTGGCTGCCATTTCTGTCACTGGTTAAAAGTAAAACACATACTGTAATACCGTCACAGCCTGTTCAAACTGGAGAAGTGATTTATATTATTAAAAAAAAAAAAAAAAAACAGTTCATTCACTGCACGAATGCTGTTGTAGAATATTCCCACAAAAAAATAGCCGTAAAGACTAAGATAAAACTCAGAAATGTATTTCCTGCTTGACTGGGAATAAACACATAAAGTATATATAGGCTTGTTTTGCATGAAGCAATTTCCCTTTCCCCCTTCAGTCATAAAAACATGTCACATTTAGTTACTATCTGTACATTAGAAGTGCAATACATGTCTTATCAAATCCCATTTTCTCTGTTCTTCGCCCCTACTGGCCATGTGCACTGGTCCAGTCTGACATCCTCCACTACTGGAGCAGGGGAGAGAAGTCAGCACAGACCAGCTGCAATCTGATTGGCTGAGCCTCTGTCAGCAGACATCAGAAGATGAATATGATTGGTCGGTTGTCAGTACTAGGGTATGGACAGCTCCTACACACTGCTCTCATGTCTGGCACACACACACGAGCACACACACACTTTCTGACTAAAAGTGAAACTGTTTTTTGATTCTAACTGGAATAAATATTTTTTTTCTGAGTCCGATTCTTTCCTGCAGGGCACTGTGCCACATTACAAGGAGCCACAAGACATGAACGCCCCCTGCTCACTGTGTGCTGCTCTCAGTTTATCTTTTTTACAACCACACTGCCACTGAATGCTTAATGAAGCCTAAGCTAACTTTACGCATGACTCATTCTGTTTTGCCTAGAACCAATTCTTGTGCAACCTGGCATGGACCTGGACCATAATGACCCTCTGAGGAGTCCACGCAAAGGATGCTACATGACTGTGCACATGACCTACATTGAAAGCATTAAACCAGTTACAAATGGAAAACTGGTTGTGCTAAAACTCCAGTGACAGGAGTGGTCAACTCAGTCAAATCTTGTAACATGTGCAAAACTAAAGGGCAAACAGCCTTAGGTAAATATTTGCATATCTTAATTTAGTGTTCGGCTTAAAGCTGGTTAGTCATGTTTTCATCCTGTAACTGAAATTTAACAAGGACGTTTCCTAGACAGTTTGTGTAACTGAACATGGTAGCCTTAACATAACATAATGCATTCCTACCTGACAACATGCTACACTCGTATGATGTCATTATCATAATTAAAACATTAGATGAGCCCAGGCTGTCTACTTAAAGCAGCGTATATAACATTCCTCATAATTTTTTCATCAAATCTGTTAAATCTAATAGTAATCTTTGATGATTATGCACCTGAATCACTTCCCTCACGGTGAACAACTTCAAAGATGACGCCATCACAAGCAGTCTGTTTGTTTGCATACCAAACCAATATGCCAGTCGGGTCTCTTCAGAAATTTTGTTGCCAAGTGCATTGTGGGAATATGAATTCCACGCAGCTGCAGCAAACACAGTACCGGCTTCCTTGCATCTTGCTGCTGCGGTTGCGTGGAATTTTCAAAAGGCCAGGGTGATGGTTTGGTTTTGATTTAGATTTGTTATGCAAACAAACGGACTGCTTGTGATAGAGTCAACTTTGAAGTTGTTGAGAAGTGATTCAGGTGCATAATTGCGGAAAGGAAATGGATTTGTGATACTTATGCTATGACTTGGGTTTTAAAGATTTGATGAAAAATTAGTGACAAACACCATATGCTGCTTTAATAAGTAAACTGACAATGCAACTGGTGAGGATGCAGTTAGCTCCTCTATGTCCAGACGGATCCATTTACTATCTACATCATCGGTATCAAACATATGGCTCATGGGCCAAAACCGGCACTCCAAGGGGTTCAAACATATTAGACATTGACAGTCAAGTTAAATGCTATATTTTTCAGTTGTAGATGCTTGTTACTAAATGTTTTGCACCTTTGTAGATCCCCTATGAACTGCTCCTTGTACTGCACATGTGTAGTCAATAAGCTGAGGAATAATACTGTTAAAATTGCACTTACTTTCTTAAGAAATGTCTGCCTGCTCATGGATGGATGTATAATTTGTAAAAGGTAAACATTCCCATACAGAAATTTCACTTCTTTGCACTAAAACCAAGAAAACCTTTTGAGTGTGTCATTGTTATTCTAAGTTGTATGCCATTATTGTACTGATCACATCACGCTGTATGTCGCCCCTGGAGTAAAATGACATTGACATCCATGATCTACATGGATGAAGCATCTGGAGCCACCAATGACCTTTACAGTGGTGTCGCTGTAACTAATGCCAGTAAATGAATGCCACTAAATCAAGGACAAATCCTTGCAGTTGAAGATGAATAATGCAATAGTCTGGTCCTGTTCAGTGGGTTCAGACAGGTTGGTCATTGTATACGGCTGAAAGAAAAGGCCTGTGGAAATGTGATTTTTCTGTGGCACAACCTGCAGTTTGTCGATGATGACAGAGAGCTTGATATAATAGGATACGGCGAGGTTTAATCCCGGTGAGCCTCGCTGATGCATGTGCACCGTTAAAACCTGCACATTACGTTAAGCACGTACACATGACGTTGAATTTACAATAGAAAACGCGTTTTTGGGGGCTGATTAACACCGATACCGATGCTGCCGTGGCCGTGTGGTCTTACCAGTTTTCCTGCATCCATCGGATCGCTTCGTCTTCGTTGAATTGTCGCTCGAATTCGTACTCCTGCAGAGCCAGCACCGACATGTTGACTGCGTGCGTTCGCTGCTAAAACAAGACGTTTTTCGGCCGAGGTGGTGGTTGGTTGGTGGTTGGTGTCGGTAGTGTTTATTCTGTTTCCTCGCAGCCTTTGACTCGCATCGCTCGTGCTGCTGTCAGAGCCTCGCGGGTATGCGCGAGAAGCGGGGCAGGCTGCACCTTCCTCTTCTACCGGCGCACGAGCACAGGAAGCGCCGCCCCTGGTCCTAACGCCGCCGGTTAAAGAGGCTGAGAAAGAAAAGAGGTGTGGTCAAGGACCTCAGCCCTGTTCTGACAGCTGTCATACCCAGGACTACGACGGAGCATTAGGGCCATTCATGAAGGAGAAGATATTTTTTGATATGACGAGATTAAAGTCAACATGTCGA
>JAPSES010000002.1:6348682-6366466 GCA_029822895.1 Maxillicosta whitleyi
CCTCCCCAGACACACAGCAGCCCTCACCGCTGCTCTCAGGGGTAAAGTGACCGGAGAAAACACTAGTTAGGTGTGTATTGGTAGTTTATCCTCTATGGAGACGGTGTCCCCTGGTTCCACTTGAACATAGAAATAAAGTGAATAGATCCAGATTTTACATCAGATTTTTCACTTTCATTTCCCCTTTGATTTTGGAGCTGATGCGTTAAAAAAAATAAAAAAGTAATAATAATAACCCTAAAAATAAAAATAAAGTATTAATCCTGCAAACTCTGAAGCTTTTAGAACCTTCGTAGTGCAGGAGCAGCTGATTTTACTTCACTAAAAAATAAAAAATACAACTTATTAAACGCTATATACGACAATGTTTGCGCAACGTTTGTGCGTAATTTTAATAGATGGTGTAAAAACGTAAAATCCTCATTTAAATTCTTATTTCTTATCGACTTTTTTTTTAAAAATAGATATTTCTTTGTTTTTTTAGAATGAAAATAAATCAGAAACCTATTAAATTATGTGTCTTCTGGGCTAATTTGCTAAATGCTTACATAAAAATACCAATAAATCGCGTGTTTTATTATTCTCCAAACGCATAAAAACAGTGGTAAAATTGCAGTTAAAAAAACCCAACCTAATTAGAATATAATTATACAGAATCTTCCCTTCAGTATATCATCTGAGCTGCCCTCTCTCCTACTGTTGTGAATATTGAGAGCTTGTTGATTATTTAGATTGGAGGTGTTAGGATACATGTTTGGATATTTGCTCTTCTTAGATTCTGATTGAATTCCCAGAGGAGTGGAGGTGAACGCAAAAGTCGCCTCGGTGCGTTAAAACACACACTTTTTCAACTCATCTGGCGGAACAAATCTCTTATTAAGATGTGAGACTTGTCCGAAAATGAGACCAAACATACATTTTAATTTTGTATCCGCCACCGAGACCCTTCTTTTTATAGGAACATGGGGAATTAAGTTGAATTTCTTCAATTATAATACAGCCTCCGTTTTTTTTTTTTTTTTTTTTTTTTTTACTTTTGTTTTGACTAAAATATCGCTGCAGGATCTGAATTAGAATTAAAGTTAATTTGGATTATTTATGTAGTGTTTTAGAATAATTTAATTTAATTTGTGCATTTTTCACATCTAATTAATTACTAACAGCTTTTTTTTTCCTGAATCAAACCTATTTTCCTCAAAAATAGCCATTTTATCTCTGATTTTTCTACCAAAAAGAGTAAATTTCACTTCTTTTTTTAAAAAAACAAAGGGAAGCAAATGCTACATTTTCTTCAATTTCAGTACATCTTACTCCGAAATGAAATTGAATGTGCACGAATAAACATGCATCTGTTTTAATCTGCACTTTAATAAGCTCTTACCTTGTGGTTGGATGAGGAGCAGAAGCAGAAAAGGTCTCCAGTCCTGGACGCCGTTTGAGCCAAATGAAGCTTTCCCTCTGCTCAGGTCATCCTCTGTTCACATGGTGATTGCGCGGATGTGTATTGAGGTGCAGACTTGCGTATTGGGCTCTAAAGCAGCCGCAGCTTATCCCTGTCAGATGATTATTGGTCTACGTTACCGACTCCATCAAAAAGGTGCAGCACAATGTCCCGCAGGTTTTAGACCAAACCCTAATTGTGGGAGTTCAGACCGGATGCAGCTCAAACCTATTGTGTTGATGTCAATAATAATAATAATAATAATAATGATATAATAATAATAATGGGATCATTCTTTTATTTATTTTGCAGATTGTGTCGAAGCTACATTTAGACTAACTGATTTATTTCTCTTCATAATAATCCCCCCCCTGAGAGGTGACCTAAGGCCCCTTTGTAGCATGACATCAGACCCTAAATCAACTCCCATTCCATGTCCCGCCGCGTTTATTTGTCTTTTAAGGCGAATATTCGACTTCTTGTTAATGGTGTCGACACTTTCACACAATCCCACATAGACACCAAGCACGGAAATTAAAAAAAAAAAAAAAAAAAAAAGAACAACTGGTGATCGGTGTTACGCACGGAACTCACTTCGGTCAAAGCAGAGCCAGGCTTTTTTTTTTTTTTTTTTTTTTAATCCGGGCTCTTTCTGCGGTGTTTACTGCCGGTGTGTGCGCTCTGCCTGCAGCCGTGGAGCTATAGCTGCCCCTTCTCTCTGCCTCTCTTACCCCTCCTTCCCCCGGGCTCAGAGTCAGACACCATCGGCCCCACATACCTCTGCGTTTGTTTGTTCAAGCCGGTGAATCATAGACCGTGGCTTTTGTTTTGTTTTGTTTTTGCTTTGGCGCTTTTACGCACCGTAAAGCGCGACTTAAAAACCCAGAGAAAACTGTAATGCAAATGCAAACAAGAGGAGGATACTTTACATTTCTTAAATCAGGGAGGGGGGGAAAAAATTACACAACATGAGCACAGATCACACAGGTATAAGCTTTGACCCACATTTCTATGCTTATTTTGCGGCTATTATTTGCGCGTAATTATTTAACTTAAACACACCCCGTGCTTAAAAAACTTAAATAAATTCTATATTTACAGCCTCGGGTCTCAAACTATTAGTTAAAATCCAACTTCAAAGACATGTCTGCTGAGCTGCAACACAAAGAAAAACCAACTCTAATGGACTGTTGTCATTGTTGTGTGGGTCCAAGTCCTGTTTGTTGATTCCCATGTTATTTCAAGCACCAGTGACCAGCCGAAGTCTTTGGCAGAGTAAAGCAGACATGTATTCAGCAGTTAATCTGACGGAGCATCTCGCTTCTATGTGTATTGGAGCGGCCCATTGTTTTCCTCTATAGATTAGCCGCACAAGTCCCACACATAATCGAAAGACTATAGACAGACTGTCATTACTTTACACTCCACTAACAGACTACTAACACAAAGATTCAATAAAAGTCTCCCAGCAGAATGTTTTTGAACAATATATTTACTTCCATTAAATAAAACACAATAGTTTTTTTGGATGTTGAAAAAAAAAAAAAATCATAATTCCGTACCAAATAGTATACACAGAGCAAAAACCAAATAATCTGTCGCAAGGAACATTTTTGATGCTTTCTTTTTTTTTTTTTTTTTAAATCCAGAATTGCTAGTCTAAATCGATATTCACACAGACATTAATAATAAATTTATAATATGTTAGAAACACACAACCGGTGCGTTTTAGTATGTACATTCCCTTTTGTTTGCAAGCAAAACATGATTCCTTTTTTAGGTTTTTTTTTTTTTTCCACATGCGTTGATAAATTGAACCTGGAGAAGACTGGAGGGTTATAGCGCATTCGCCTCAAACAACAGGAGATGATAAGTCAAATATATATACAACCTTTCAGTCAATAGTTAACGTCCAAAATCCACCAGAAAAATGAAAAAGAAAAAAAAAACCCTCATGACGAGCTATGAAAAAAAAAAAAAAAAAAAAAAAAAGAAGAAGAAGAAGAGCCCGGCCTGCTGCGTTTACTGTGTCACAGTGTGGAACAGGCCTGTTCTCATCAAAGGGGAATAAACCGAAAAATTCCCATTTTTGTTGGACTCCGACGAGGAGTTGAGCTTGTTTCAGTGGTTCAGTCTTCTAGTGCCCTTTATGAAAAATGAAAAAAGTAGTTGTAGTAGTCTCTTGTTCCTGTGGCCGGCTGTTTGTGATTAACCACACACTGCAAAAAATGACCATAGTAACAAGTCATTTAAGCTTTACCAAAAAAAAAAAAAAAAAAAAAAAAAAAGTCCCACTTTTCACCCAAATAAAGCCAATAAAAATGCTCCAGCTGGACGCGATGGGACACTCTCCTTTGTTTTTAATATATATATATCTATATATATATATATATATTTTAGAATTTTCAGTTAATAAGCCGCAGTATCTTGAGGAGAAAAAAGAGCAGAATGCTGGAAATCAACCTCCAAAAAAACAACAACAAAAAAAAAAACAGTGATGCTGATCAGGAAATTTCCTAAAAAACAAGTTTGGAAAAAGGGTGAAATTATCTCACCGCCCTTTGGCAGATTTCCTCACTTCCTTGATAGACCGATAGCAATTTAAGCGCCACTCCTAGCCTCTAATGACTTGCTAAGGTGGTTATTTTTTGCAGTGCAGGTAGGTATTAGACTGGTCTGTCCACGGCGTATTGGCAAGCGCTCAGATTAGTGGCTGGATTCTGCACACTGGCGTATCCAAAACTCGAGTGCTGCTTGGCTTTCAGTCTCAGGCTGGCCAGACTGGAGTTACAAGTGTCCCTATACACATAAGGAGGGGTAGGAGGCGCGTAAGGGCAGGTCGGCGTGGGCACCCCCGAGTTGAGAGACGGGTTACTGAGGTTGTTCAAGTTATTGAGGCTGTTGAGGCTGGAGCCCGGCACACCGGTCACCGCCGAGGGCACCATGCTGGAAGTCATGGAGGATATGGAGTTGGGCGGAGAGAACATGGTCTGCGAGGACAAGGGGTTGACATTCATGGAGTTGAAGAAAGGGAAGCTTTTGGTGGATAAAGAGGCTGATGTGAGGCCCTTGGCAGCCCAGTTGTTGTACGTGTAGCTGGGGTACATGTCGTCGTAGGGCTGCATGAGTCCGTTGAACTGCGGGCCGAAGCCGTTTTTGCAGAGCTCGGCTTGTTGGTTCCTTTCCCGTTTCCTCCACTTGGCTCGCCGGTTCTTAAACCAGACCTAGAGCAAAGCAAAAAATAAAAAGTTAGAGGTTTTTATGTCTGATTTTACATATTTATGCACGTATATTTTGCTATAATTCCTTGTGTGTTTTTTTTTTCCAAATGCCTTTACGCACAGTCCTGTTTATTCATCTGCCCCATTCACTCCCGCTTTGATTCCGTCTTTATCTGAGCTGAATACACACTGGCCTGTCACTGCATCTTAATGTGGAGAGGATGTGTATTGCTCTACAGGCTTCCACAAACACGCTGACCTTAATCACACAACGCCAGGGCGACAATCGCAAAATACAAGCTTTGCACCTCTTTCACACGAAGAGGAGAACGCGACTGGTATCTGTCACCGACAAATGTCAATAGCCTGTGATGTTAACAACCTCATTAAAGTGTAATTACGCGTGATATCCAAATAACAAATAAATTATTGTGTGATACAGGAACTTATTAATTATTGTTTAACGAGGACACGATTTGTGAAACTGGGTTATTTTGAATTGCGCGTAAAGACAGTAATTATATTTAGTCTGATAATATAAACATGCAAAGCGTAATTTAATTAGGATTCAACTGGCTGCATATTTAAACAAGAGTCTGATTATTTGTTTCACAGATAAATGCGGTGTTATATGTTATTTTAAAGCAATTTCAGATGTGTGGCGTTCGTGCGTAAAACTATTAATGCGCATGATGTTATTAAGGCAAACCACTGGATTGGCAATAATTATCCAAAATTAGAAGCAGGAATTGTTTTTGTTTACACTCAAGGGAATTCTTACCCTGACCCGGGCCTCTGTGAGATTGGTCCACACGGCTATCTCCTCCCTTGTGCTCATGTCCGGATAGCGATTCCGCTGGAAAGTGGCCTCCAGCTCCTGCAGCTGCTGGCTGGTGAAGTGAGTCCTCTGCCGCCGCTGCCGTTTCTTTTTAGAGGGGTCATCTGAAGAGTCGTCGTTTTTATTTTGGCTCTTCTCTTTTTCTGTTAATAGGAAACAAACTTATTCAGTCAGGGTCAAGAGACTATAAGGCCTAATGAGACAGAGAGAGAGAGAGGAGGAAAAAATCCACAACCCACTCTGAATACAAATAAAGCACTTCATCCACGCGTAAGGTTTTAAGTGGTGCTTTAGTTTATTTCTGAAAAATACTTTGATCTTATCTCCACTTTGGGCACTTTGTGAATATTGTGATAAAATTATTATTTCATCCAAACAACAGGTGAACTTTACCAACACACACACACACACACAAACACAGCGGTGTCCAAACCAGTATCTGTAAATAAACACAGTTACATAATGTGGCGTAAACCACCTTTTAGGTTGATTAACACAAACACATTTGGTTTGTTATCGCCTCGCTGAGAACATGTGCACCTCGGTGCCTCTTACCGACAGACTCCGGACTGGACGTGTCTGACACCGTGTGCACCTCCAGCCGGTGCTTAGAGTCCACAGACCGCTGCAGCGGTTGTAAACTGGAGGCCATTGCCAGAGCCGTGTGGTGCGTAGAGGCCAGTTTATTCCCTGTTATGTGGTGATGGTCTATGTTTAATGGATCCCTCATAGAGTTCATCGGTAAAAGATCGCACGGCGGGCTGTCAAAAGCAGATTAAGTCCCCTTTAGTACAGGCAGGGTGAGCGGAAAGTCGTCCGTGTGCGGAATGTGTTCAGCTGTCCAAAAAACGCACAGCAGCGCGGCTCCTCTTGCGTTTGAGATGAAACCCTCTTTCTGTATAAACTGGAAACTTGTTTAAAATAGGCCATTGAGCGCTGCCATACAAGCATCGGGGGAGCAGCAGCAGCTTCCTCGGCTGACTATCAGAGTGACAAGGACAGGTAGGTGATATTAGATCCAGAGGCTTACACACACTACACCGCTCTGTTCATTTCAGCTGTTGCCTATGCACTGCCGCGCCTCTCTCCAGACCTCCACGTCACCATGTTGCGCCCGCCCATATTCTCTCTGACAGGCACATCCATGTGAGTATGACGGTGTGCCCAACCAACCGGAGCTTGCAGAAACGAGATATGTCTGCCAATGTGTTTATACCGGGGCTGGCGCTTATTTTCCTCTTCCAAATAAAAGCATGTAAAGAGAGATGGGACGCACGGTGTACCCGCGGCGCGCTGTGGTGCTGTTGCGCAGCAGCCCAAGACCAAATAAAAATGAAAATAACGCAGTTTGGCCTCATTTTATGAGATGGGTCCAGTGGCCCAGTAAAACGATGCAGTTCTATTGATACCCAAGCTGAGCTGCCTGCGCGCAGGCTCTGTCACCGCAGTTTACTCAGGGACTCAGTGTGGATAAAGCAAGCCACCGAGCGGATTTTATTGAAAGCTCTATGAAAAGAGATGCACGCCGAATATCAAACAGTAAAACCTACAGCACAATGATCCCGTGAAAGGAATAGAAATGGAGAGGGGGGGCAACTCACCGGAGAAAACAATAGTAACTCACACTGTAGGGATGCGGGAGTCTGTGTGCACTTGTCAACTGACGCTAAACTGCCAGACGTGCGTTAAAGGAGCACATGTGCGGCTGGTGCAGCACCCACAGACGGGCTGCGCGAGGATTTAGATATGTAGGTGTCATGTGTTCATGCAGGAGAAATATGTTTGTAGAAATGCCAGTAGTCCTTTTGAATATTTTTCATTTATAAAGTCCTCCTGGCTGAAATAAGAACACGCGCGTCCAAAATGAGTGTTGTTTTTTTTTTTTTTGTATATCCAGAGGAAACACGTCGTCACTCATACTAGTTGTCAAATGAGACAATCCTCCTGACCTCGACAGAGTTAAGGTTCAAGTATCCATTAAATCAGCCCCACCGGAGCCACAGTTAAACGTGTACACTCAGTTTGTTGACGACGGATTACTTTATCAGGGTGCTTAACTGGATCTCTCCTCACTTTGCGTTAGGACCCCTCGTCATTCTCAGCGAGCTCTCCTGTAGTGTTCTTTTTTTTTCTTTTCTTTTTTTTTTAATCTGATAAGACTCTCATTTGCCTAAGAATTTCTGAAGGAGGACTTTTAATGAGTTTGAGCTGATTTGCCACCTTTTAAAAAAATCTTAATTCCCTAAAGATTGAGGGGCATTAAGGCAAAGTAAACACGTCTAATCAAACAAATTCGCCTTTAATTTCCAGGGTTGGAGATCGCGGATGGAGGGATGTCACCTGGGTAACAGGTGATTAAAGCGACGGGCCTATATTGTGTTGTAGTGGAAGCCTAATAAATATGACTGAGTGATGGAAAATAGCCTTAAAAATTACGCCCCGATCATCATCATCATCAAACAACATTGATCCTCGCGCCACAGCTCCACGTGGCGAGGCGGACATCCACTCAGCCAGCACATTTGGATTTGGCGCTGTTAAGAAGTAACTGGGCTTATCCCCTGAAAGCCCCTGATATATAAATACCAGCAGACCGTAGAGTTGATGCAGCACACACACACAAATACACACACACAGCCAATACACACTCAAGCTCTAATTCTATAACGCCGAACGTATCATATTTGATACATGCGTTTTGAAGCCCTCTACATGATCACTGTGATATTTTTTGTCTTGAAAAACTTGATGTATGCAATTAAATACACGCAATAGACCGATAATCCAGGGTGGGGGGTTCACCAGAGGCCTTTCCAGTGACTCTACAAGACTGTTGTTAATTAGGAAAGAGGCAGAACTTTGGCGATTTAGAAAAGAAATAACCAATTTGCATTCTATTATGTTTTTGTTTGTTCAAAAATAATAGCCTAATATTTGAGCATTGAGACCCGATGTGTCAAATAGGATACAGAATCGAAAATCATACATGGAAATTGATATGTGAAAATAATTTTAAATTACAGGAATTTTCTGTCAATATTAAATATACAATGATACACATTTAATGGTTCAGGCTTTACAGGGTTAAGATGGATAAAATAAATAATAATAATAATAATTGAATATAATAATAATAATAATCTGTTTGCAGATGCATTAATTCCTTAATAATTTCCCCTTTTTCTGGATAATTTCAAAAACCTGTTCTTTTCCATGTCTTATTTTATGCCCAGCAGAGAACAGTCTGTTGCTCCTTTTTTCTCCAGGCCGTATTGTAATACTAAACTTGAAGTGGATTATCGGTTTCCTCTTCATTTCTACCTTCTGAATGCTTTATCTCTCTTCTGCGGATTACTGCGCGCAATAGGCCTCCGCCATAGAGGGCCATTAATTAGCAATTCAGTCAATATAGGGGGAGACGACAAGGCTTTTTACATAGGATTAAGGAGACATCAGATTCCTCCATTAGTATATTCCTCCTCACGAATGGGCTTTCATTATACATTTAGTTTTCCCTGGAGTCAATCCACCAAGCGCTGCATATATTACAGCAAAACAGTTGACGCTAGTGTGTGTGTGTGTGTGTGTGTGTGTTTGCCAGCATCACTCTCGCTGCCATGTAATTCAGTTTTTATTTTAGTTATCCTATTATTCTTAATCGATGGTCGTTCGCAGTGTGAAGCGCCAGCACAGTGACGCTTATTATTCCATCAATGCCAGATAAATGGAACCAAATGAGCCTTATTGGTTATTCATTTAAGACCCTAACAGGACCTGATGTAATTTCCCAAACGCACTGAAGAATAATTAATACATCTCTTGTTTTTTGTCGTTGCAAAAAAAAAAAAAAAAGGATTCCAGCTTTTGTGTAGCCACTCATTGGGATTTATTCGGAGACTTTACTGATTCTTTATTAACGCGAAGGAAATCGAAAACAGATTATATAATTATTGAAATAAAAAGGATACAAAAAAAAACAAACAAAAAAAACACGCGCTTTTCTGCACCAAAGCCACGAGAAAGAAAGAAATCATAACGGTGTGAAATCGTCTCCACTGGCTATATATTTTGTTATTATTATTATTTTTCTTTTAAATTATCATTATTATTCTCTTATCAGATGATGCTCAGACATTAAAGTTGCACAAACACTACCCACCACCAGGTGTCCCTCTAAGACAGAGCACAAGCAGGATTGACCAACAACATCTCTGACCTGACGAGGAAAATATTTAAGACACCTCAACATTTCACGTCAGGACGCTTTAATGAAAGTAATTAAACGATATGTACATAAAACAGCCGTTTAACACTAATATTACAGCTATAAAGTGTGGACTGAGTAGACCAATTTAATGCTTTTTGGTTTGTTTTTGTGAACAATTCTGCACAAATTTTGTTTTTTATACAGGAACAAATCTAATTTGTAATAATTATCGCCTCGTATGGTATTTATGTTATTATTAATAACATTTAAAGGCACATGATTGTGATCGTACAAATATAATTGTATAAAATAGAAGCTGTAAAATGGTGTAAATAATGTTGCACGTACAAAGGTTGTTTCAGTGTCAATTATTTTAATTCATTGAGTGATATTTATGGTGCAGTTAAATATTTAAGGGACCGTTTGATTTTAATAGTTGCTGTTAAGTGTCATCAGTGGTTCAACCTGGTGCACGTGCATCAAATACTCACCTATTTGTGGGCAGGTGGTGGGGTGTGTGCGGCAGTGGGAGTCCATTATCACTGTTTTTGAAACCGCTTATGTAAAAAAAAAAAAAAAAAAAAAAACAGACAAAAACCATAATTAGGCTTTAAGGCACGATAAACAGCCTCACAGTCATACAATTGCACCTTTTGCAGTCCATAATTTTTTGCGTCAACATAAGACCCAGAAGAATAGAGGTTAGTTTAAAAGGATACGTGTCCAAATGCATTTAAGAAGGAAGGGTGGGGGGGAGAAATATGCACAAGAATAAAATCCAAAAACGATCAGACATGAAATAAAATGCGGGGGAATCTAAAATATATAAATAAAATAAATTAGGATGTGATCTGTGACGCGTGGAAAGACTGGTTCTGATTAAAAATATGAACTCAGTTGTATTTTACTTAAATAACCCACTTATTTTATTTTAAAAATTTATAGATATGTATCACGTGCTCACCTGAAGTTTTATAAATAATAGAAGGACGATGATTTTCAGGAGGAAAAATCCCAACCACATCATTCTGGTTGTTATTTCCTTTTTTTATTTAGTGGGTTACTTGTTTTGTACAGTGATTTATGAAAACCGTCGTGTTTTGCATGATCCGGATCTTGTGTTTTGGTGCAGCTTGCGGCTGAAAGTGCAGTGATTCCGTAGTAAAATCACGGGATTAGAGTCTGATTGAGATGTCTGTCGGTGGGATATTACAAAATTCATTATCGCAGCCCTCATACTACCTCGATATGAAGTTACACAGATGGGGTTTTATTAGTCCAGGCTCACACTGTTTGCTTATGATAATTCAAGTCGGGGTGAATTTGCATGCAGTCATGCTGTTAACCATTTTCCTCAGTTCTTCTCTTCACCTGCTCTACATCATCTGTGATCCCCCCCTTCCCCCCTCCCTCCTCTTTAATTCAGAAGATGCAGATATTGGAGGTTAAGTTTTACATGGTGTGTACCTGCACAACCTCTCTTCTTATGCCTTCTCCATATCCTCACTGCAAAATGAAATAGTGGGGGTCAGACTTGGAGGTGCAGGGTTATTGCATGCGGCTCCATGTTATCTAATCAGTAAGATTTAATGAGGGGGGTCCCTCCAATATTTCAACCTGCCTGGATGATGCGCGCGGCCTCAAGAGCCTGGAATTACAGTGTTATTTATTTATTTCTGGTTGTATTTTTCTTTTCTTTTTTTTTTTTTTTTTTATCTTATCCTGTAAAATTAAGAAAATAGCCTACGGGTAGCCTATCCATTTTTATTTTTTTCCCCCCCATATTGGATACTTAAGTAGTTAAATTAGCTTAAAAATAGATGAACATAACATTAAAATAATCTGCAAAAATAGTCAATCTGTATTCATTTAATATATCATCCTAAAAAACGTTGCATGGAATTCTATTAAAACGGGTAAAATACAATCCTATTATTAGAAATAAAGGATTAATGCAGCCCCAGGCCCTTTTACACCTGCAATAGCATTAATATTTAACAAAACAGCCCTGATATTATTGATTTATAAAACACTATACTCGCTGGTGGGGTTTTTGTGTGTGTGTGTGTGTTATTCTGCAGGGGTCAATTCCAGACAAATTAAAAATTATGAATATACACCTTAATCCCGGTCATCCATTTGTTCTCACTTGACGGACTCTCTGTTCTCTCACCACCAGCAGTTGATACGAGTCAGTGACTCATATGGCACCAGGCCCAGTGCAGACAGAAAGCTGGCATAGACGCACAGAGGCTTTACTTCTGAAATTAACACAGTCGAGCATGAGACTGCAGCCTTATACCGGGAGATGAATCGACTAACCTCCACCATATGGTCCTGTATTAATTAAAAGCGTGACACCGTGAACGTTGCCTGTTTCCCTCTATTATTATTTTTATATATATTTTTTGTTTTACGACAAAATGACGCACGTGGTGGCAAAATCACATCTCACCCAGACGCGCTTTAATTCAGTTAGTGTCGTTAAATTCAACACATAATATGATACTTTTAGAGGAATTTCCCTCGCGTTTTAATTCCACATAAATCACCGGTTATGAGTGCCAAACTAACATAGGAGCATTTCTAATTTTCTGATGCAAACAAATCCACGTTCTATCGTAGCGCACACCAAAAAAAAAAAAAAAACCTGCCCACACTACTGTCTACTTCGCCCCCGTTGTTTTTTTTTTTATTTCCCCACACTCCATCACCGCTAACGATACATCATTATCATCCGCCGACCTGTAAGGCGAACCCTGCCCTCACATCTCTTCATGCTCCTTTACGTTACAGACACGGCTTTGAAATCCACATCAGAAACGCGCCCAAATGCGCAAAAGCCGAAGTGGAACAAATTCCTTCACTTGCATTAACTCACATCTCAGTTTTAAAAAGTGTCTGCGTTCCTTCCTTTTGCACTTACCAGTTGGAGACACCGGTGGGGTTTTATTTTCCCAGCCGCTGGCGTTTAATTCTTGGTCGTAGTGAAGATAAATCCCACCGTCCAGACTCTTTCGGACACTGGTAGTTGGCTTTAATAATAATAATAATAGTAATAGTAATAATAATAATAAAAAAAATAGGTAAGTTCAAGGTCCAGAACCGCTGAGGTCTAAGTTTCAGCCCGGATATGTGAGCGTTGCATGGATGTTACTCCTCGCTCTGTTATCCAAAAACAGACGCAGAGCTACTTTTGTGTTGTTGTTTTTTTTTTTTTTTTTCTCTAAAGAAGTGCGTCTTTTTTTACGCGCGTAAATAACCATCTATTTACAGTGCGAGGAGAAACAGCGACAGGAGGCGTTTTCATCCGTGTCTCCCCTTGGTTCGTCCTCTTCTGTCTTCCTCAACTTTTTCCCCCTTGAAAGACGCTCCAAGAGTGGCGCATTTTTTCCTCCGTCTTTTGAGCTCAGAGAAGGACCCCGTGTGCGTGTGATTTTAAAGGGGTGTGTTTGTCTATGTATGCGCCCGTCCGTGTCTGTGTGTGTGTGTGTGTGTGTGTGGAGTCTACGGAGAGGACAAACTTAAGAGCTTCTCAACTTTCAACAACTATCAAACATCAACAACAACAACAAAATTAGGATGGTATCTTTAAAACGCGCATCCATTAAAAAAAAAGTGAGAGAGAGAGAAAGAAGGAGAGAGAGAGAGAGCGAGGGGAGGGAGGGGGGGCATTTGTGTTAGCCCGCCCCATTTAGTGTAACAGTACACTAATGTAGGTGCGCATGCAAAACATATTATGGCTCAATTTGCTTAAACCAAACCTGCAATTTACAATAAGCACCTCAACTGCTTATTATCCAAACTCCCCGTGTGCTAAATAAACAAAGAGTCATAACCACAAATTCACGACTAAATCCGCTTACTGGCAGTTAATTTAAAGAAATACATCTGAAATCACACTGTGCCTTTGCAGTTCTAGCAATAAAAGACTAATTAATGCTAAATTAAGGCAGATTGTTTGGGCTACCGCGCGTATTGATCGCTTCATAATTACCACAGTCGCAGCTAAAATATTCAGAGATAGATGGAAAATATGAAACTGTTAAAATGCATCCATTTAGATTCTTCGGGGCCCAGACAGAGTCCTATCGTGTCGCGGATTTATTTGCAGATGAAGTGAACAGCTGGCTCGGATGCAAATGCTCTTTATAGATCCGTTTCGTTAGATACAGACTGATTTTCCATTCGCATCTTAAGTGAGGAGAGCAGACCGGACGTAGGCCCGCGTTTCATGCGCCTAATCCTTCTTTTACATTTTTAGTCATACTCCCATTAAACCGGTAATTAATGCGCACATCCACACGGGAATTTCCAGGCAAAAGGGGACACTGAAGCAAAACACGCGCATCATCCAGCCCTCCCATCATCCACCATTCAAGCCCCAAATAAATTTAGGTAAATCAGGGATGGAAAGGAGCTCATTCGAAACACACATTGTGGAATATAATTAATGCGTAATGCAGCCTTAAAATAATCACCCCAATGAAAATGAATGTGATGTTTTAAACGATTCTTTAATCTGCTTTTTTTTTTTTTTTTAAGACAGGACTTCAGACATTTGATATTATAATTTGAGCGCAGACAGATTCCTCATAGTCTTCTATAAAGGCCCAGAAAGGCCATATTTTTTTTTGTTATTTTTCCACTTGCGCAGGAACACGTGCAGATGTGATGTGATGTGATGCGGTGGGTCAAATGCAAAACCAAATAAAATATGCATACTGTCGACGGAGGTTATTTCAAGTAAAAAAAAAAAAAAAAAAAAAGGAGAGAATCAGATGGGTCACTTTGACATGTGGTGTTATGGTATATATTAACACAGCTGCAGGTACACGATCCAAAACACAAAGTGGAAAACATCCACCCTACATCATGCACATCTCCAAATCACGCCCCTCCCGCTGCGCGCACACAAAAAGAGGGTGAGCGGCGTCTGCAGAGGAATGATGTTCGGGTATATTCTCCTCTTACCTTCTTATACAAAGAAAAAAAAAATCAGTCAAGAGCCTCCTCTTTCTCACGCAGAAAGGTGCAGAGGAATGCCTGAAGTTCACAGAAGGCTGGCGGGTATGAAATCTTTCGCCTCGGGGGCAAACCGACGGCTTCTTTTCATTTCAAGCGCTTATCGATTCGCCGTTGTCATCTTTGGCGACGCAGAAGGACACTTGAAAGAATTTCTGATGGGGCTGTGATGTGAGAAACAGGGTGACCTGCTCTGCTGATGCTCTCTCCTGATTCTTAACGAGCACATCAGCCCCGCCAGCGTCAGTACAGTTGGACATTTCAACTTTTTTTTTTTTTTTTTTTTTTTCTTCCTCCTCCTGCATACTCGAGAGGACTTTAAAACACTCTTCTGGCTTTCATGTATTGCATCCAAGCTTCTACTTAAAAAGGGAAGGAAGATGATGGCAGACAGGTCCAGGAGCAATGAAAAGCAACAACTATAAGAGAAAAAAAAAAAAAAACACGTGCATTTGTGCATTTATGTGGCATTAACTGGATCATTTCTGTTGTTATTATCAGAATTGGTGAACACATACAAGGAATGTGGCTTTGTTTATTTCATCATCACATATAATTTCAACATGAACCCGATCAAACAACAATGGGTTGAGATTTATAGTGGATTTATATTGTAATATGTTCAGAAAATGAAAATTGGAGTTTTTTATACAGTGAGTGTAAACGTACAGGGATCTGATCTATTAAAAATATGTTTATGTATATATTATAATAGAGCCAATTAGTCAGAGTGCAGATGTAAACAGCTCTATAGGAGTCCTAAATGATGCATCTAACAAAAATCACAAGGCCTGAAAACCATATGATCCTTTTTAGTTTAAATTTAGCTTTTTTTTTTTTTGAGAGATGACATGCAGCAAAAAAAACATGACTTTAAAACAGCTACACATGCAGATACATCCAGAAAATTTGCATTTTAAGTGGAGAGTTTTATGCTTTATCTCGAAACCATGACCCTGCACCTCCACAAATAAAGCGCAATGATAGAAAAAGCGATAATAATATTCCCTTTTCTTAACACGTGCCTCTTACAAAGCAAATCTTAATACATCCACTCCTTTCTTTTCCTCCTATAGGTGCTTGTGCCTTTACCTAACTCCATAAATCACTTCCATAGGCTGCTATTAAAGCGTTCTCAGGCAGAATTCATTGAAATATATGGGCTCTTGCTTCGTACACTGTCATCATCCTCTTCCACCGTGAAGCTTGAGTAATGCAGATGTGAAGTGGTTTCATTATTCAGGGGTGGCGTTTGCCTGAGAAAACCAGCTCGATTTGAGCCTCAAACCACATGTGATTGTCGCCTAGCGTTCTGTCCAACACGTTGCGGCCATGTAATAAAATTTGGAGTTAAATTGGTGTTTCCAAAGCCACAAATCTTTAAAACAAATCAGTTTATGTACTGCTAATACGCTAGGAATAATGTAATGGCTGGGAATTTTATTGTACGCTGGGGTGTGACTTTTGAGGAGAGGATGGTTGGAAAAAAAAAAAAAAAAAGCAAAACAGGAAGAGAGAAAAAAAAAAAAGGCAAAACATAAGGTTAGATGAGACTTTCTGCTCCGATAGAGGAATATCCTGTGTGTATTTCCATTTGTCAAGTATCACTCCAAGACTGTTATTAGTGAAAAAGCTGCCTGTAAATTAACCAAATTAAAAGGGTGGCTCTTTGATAGCTCTTGAGCTTGTTGAGCGGCTTTATGCCTGATCCTTACTATTCCAGCTCTGTCACAGTACCAAAGGGAGACCAGCTACACAAACGCTAAGCACTCCAACTCAGCAACATGGCTTGTGGTTTTCGAACGTACTACGCAAGGCCAGTAAACGGCTTACATGATAGGGTACCCTCACTTCTCCCGACATGCCCAGCTAACATGGTGTATATTTAAAAAGTACTCAGCTCTTCGTCTTTGTCTTTCTTCTGTAATTATCCTATCCTCAGCTTCCAAAGAAAATGCTTAGCTGATGTCATTGTGGTTTTGGCCCCCTGACTGCTCTAATATTAATCCCATGCATGAAGCGGCTTCAAATGAATAAGGATTACTTTGAATTAAACTGGGGTTCATGTTTTTATGTGAACACATTAAGTCCTGTCATTGCTGGTCAGTCAGACGAGCCCGTCTCCGTTCCTCTTGACTTTGGACATGACATGGCTTTGGTCAAGCATGATTAAAAATGTCCCTGAGACTAAGACGGCATTCATTACGCTGACAGCCGCAGACAGACAGCGCACCAGCACTTTATGGCACACGGTTGATCTCGGGGTAAAGTAATAGCCGGTGCATGCATAAACACATGCGGCCTCAGCCTTAATCACAGGTGCGAGCGGGCCAATAAATTGCTCAAGCAGGTCTCTGATCAATTACATGAAAAATCAATTGGAAGCTGCCACTAACCTGCCTAAGGGGAAATCGGCCAAGAATGAAATTGGTGTGATAAAATGACTATGATGCTGCCCACCCCCCCGTCAATAACATGTAAAACAGTCGGGTTACACGCTAACTCTCCTGTCAGCAGACCTGAGCTGGACCCAGAGGTCACAACTGGAATCAGCTTAGGCCTAATTGGTCGACTGTGGCAGGAGGAGAGGGAAGGAGGGGAAAATCTGGGGATAAACGGAGGCTGTTTCACATCGTCTAGACCAGTTTGTTTGTTTTTGCCCTGTGACTTTATTTTAAAATCACAAATTTCTGACAAAGACGGAGACTTGTTTTATTACTAAAATTAATTTGTTTTTGATCATCATTGTATTAGTTTGCTATACTATGTTGCAAATAAACATTCATTTTAGACACATTTAATTTATATAATGTATATTATTATGGACGGAGGCAGAAAAGTCAGATTCAGATTAAAGCACAAAGGATATGAACAGTCAGTCCAGGTTGGATTTACAAGGATGGGAATGAAAAGTGAACAAACAGTACCACAGTGAACATGTGACACATAAACAGTACCGCAATGAACACGTGATGCATAAACAGTACCACAGTGAACATGTGACACATAAACAGTACCGCAGTGAACATGTGACACATAAACAGTACCACAG
>JAPSES010000002.1:6372421-6403778 GCA_029822895.1 Maxillicosta whitleyi
GCCAACAACTCTGTGCCAGTCCAGGAATCGAACTGGCATCCTATCGGACACAAGCTGACTCCAGCTGACTTTCCAACCATCCAGGCCACAGCTGCGCCATAACAAAAGTTATCTCATGACACTTTACATATAGAGCTGCTTGAAACCAGACTCTCAGGCCATTATTCATTTCATCCTCTTTCACTAAGCCTCTAAAATGATCAGAAAAAAAACTGCCTCGAATATGTTTTTGTTTTTTTTTCCCCTGATAGAGACAACCTGTTATTTATCACAAAATTCATAAATCTGGGTTTTCCCTTTTCACTGTGAAGAACCAAGCCTGTATTTAGTCAGTGGATCTAACTTTATTTCCTGTTATTATTGCTGATAAAGAAGGGTATAAAAGAGTCTTAGCAAGAGATAGGCACTTAAGGTCATAAATTAGCACCAAATGGTCACAAGTGAAGTTTATTCATTGGAAACAGAGGAAATAAAGGGATGTAATATGATACACTGAACAATATTTCTATGTTACACCTCTAGTTTATATGCAAACTTTAACCCATAAACACCCAAAAACATCTACTGATCTAAACTGTTGATCCATTAATTCTATCAATACATGTAAATAATTGGTGTAAAATGCAGTTTTTCATCTTTTCATGGTCATCGGATATGACCCATTTGTACGTTCAGAGGCTCTGTAGTTACCATGGAAACACCATCATCTTCTTCAGCATTGATTCACCAGTAAAACCAATGGTGTTGGATCAGTGACAGTGGATGGAAACACTGGGTTTATGTTTAGTTAATGATCGATTTTACTGAAAAAGTGACATTTTTCTGCTTTGATATGATAAACGTTTTGACTTTACTCTGAGCTTTAATGAACATCTACATCAGGGGCGTCAAACATGCGGCCCGGGGGCCAAAATCGGCCCGCCAACGGGTCTAATCTGGCCCGCGGGATGAATGTGTCCAATACAAAAACTCTACACTGAAGATATTAAAATGTTAAAATAATTTTAGGCCACTTCAATCTAAAGTGGGTCAGACCAATAGAACACTATCATAATAACCTATAAATAATGAAAACCACAATGTTTTCTCTTTTTTTGTGCAAAAAAAGTTACATTACACAAAAATGTTTACATTAAACCTTTTACAAAAAATATGAACCAGAAATGTCTCATGAGAATTCAGTGTAATTGTACCAATATTCTACCTGTTATTAAATATTTGTAGATCCACTGTGATCTGTACGTTATAATGAACATATGAAAATGATGAACTAAGGCTGAACAATGACATAAATAGTAAAAGTTGCACTTTTTTTTCTTAATAAATCTGTTTTTGTTCATGTTTTTAAAGGATAGTTTGTCGATGTAAACATTTTAATAAGACAATTTTACTTTTTCACACTAAAACATAGAAATTACACATATAATTGTGGAATTTATATCATTTATATATTATTATGTTATTATTTTAATGATCTCGCCCACTTCAGGTCATATTGGGCTGGATGTGGCCCCTGAACCAACATGAGTTTGACCCCCCTGATATACTATAAAATAATAATAATAATATGTATAATAATTAAATACAGTAAAATAGATGATCTTCACAGGCAAAAATGCTGAAGTGAGAGGAAAATATTATAATAAATGATGATAAATCACTTAGGGAAACGTTAAATAGAGATAAAAAAAAATCATATGGGAGGAGCCACAAAAGTCACACTGGGTCCTTACGGGTTAAAACAGATTTCTTTGCTTTCTGGCGACGAAAAGTCACACTGAATCTGGTCTTAATTCATAACATCCAAACACAGATTGCAGATATCTCTTGGCACATCCGCCCCAATAACACCCTGACAGTTTTCCAAAGGCCACCTGCTTATGGACTTGCTGAACATCAGTCTTGTTTGTTCTTGTCAGTGTTAAAGAAGGCAACCTGCTCGAGGACCGGTTATTTTACCACTTGAAAGTGAAATGTTCTTGCGAGGGGGGTGGGGGCTTTCAAAACAAGACAACTAATCAAAGCTTCTGCCTTCTTCTATGTGATGATCAAAGTGTCGCTATATTTAGAAAAGATTAACTGAATTGATCCCCCAGGGCAAATTTGGGCACCGAGTGAAAAGGCTGGTAACTGACGATGTTTTGTTGCTCACAGACAAAAGAATGAAGGAAAATGACGGCAGTGTTTCTATTCGTAAACAATACAATTAGCTCCATTCACTGAGGGGTGGCATGACACGGGACTAAAACCGAGCCGATACAAACACAGACATGATAACGCTTTCCAAAAGACGGCATGTGGACCAAATTTGACCCTCTAAATAATACTTGTAGAACAACGACGTTAATCTGTTAGCTCCCACAACTATTTAATGCTTTGGACAAACATATTAACACGAGAAATGAAAAGCATATTAAATCATTTTGTTTGACCTCTTCGGATTACGGCTTGTGTGCTCCATGCGCTGTGACAGTCTAAAATCAGAGGCTTATTAACGCACATCCCCCTCTGTTGTGAAAGTGAGCGTATATTCACTGGGACGTTAAGGCCAAAATGTCACTTTTGGGAGATTATTAGTGGATTATGTGGTGTGAGATGTGCTACTGTGTTGATCCCACCCCTTATGACAATCAGGACTGTGTTCCAGTTGTTTTGACTTCATATTTCATTATAGGATGAATCTGCTATGGTGAATGTTCTGCACTTCTATAGTTCTTTTCTACACTTTGGTACTCAAAGGGCTTTACAAAGCCACACACACACACACACAGTCTTGTAAACCTAACATAATGGGGATCGCCAGTTCCTTACATACGATACGGGGACACCACTTTCCTGCGGTCCTACAAGTTCCAAAAAAAATGCATATATATTAAAATATTTTTATGAACATCACTAGTTATACACACACACATTGCAAAAACTGTCACATGTGGTCCATACCCTGAAATTCACAGCAGATATAGTTCTAGTCATTTTAGACATGGTTCCGTGCTAAGGTTTTGTGGGGACGCATTTTTTGTCCCTATGACGAGACAGTGTATTCATACTTGTGTCCCCACACAATATAGTTTTACACACACACACACACACACACACACCCAGTAGGCAGATACTATGCTAATGTACCCTACTGGGAGCAATTTTAGGGTTCCGTGTCTTGCTCAAGGACACTTTGACATGTGGGAGCCAGGATTTGAACCGCCAACCCTTTGGTCATTGGATAACCCGCTCTATCAACTGAGCCACAAAGTACACATGCCATGGCATTAATGACTGTTTATCACAATAAATGTTACAGCATTTAATTCTGTTCATAGTTGCAGTAAGTTTTGTCCTGGATCTTTTATCAGAATTCCAGAGTTGGACCACTGGCTTCTGTGGTGTCTAACCCATGTGTAAACGGATGTGTCAGGCTCCAGAACCACCCTTAAAAAGAGGTTATATTTAGTTAAACCCACTTTTATTTGTGTATTTGGACCCGAATAGTTCTTACACTTTGAGTTTGAACCCTACAACTGCTTCTAATCTAACTTTATACTCATTTTTTGCACAAAAAAAAAAAAAAAAAATCAAGTGGATTTCTACAACCTGTTTTAATTCCTGCTTAATTTGTTACATTTTATATCTAGTTATGTCACAACATTTGCACATAGGCTATAAGACTTCAGACCAACATTTCCCCAGTTCAACATTTAACAACGTTCAACATTTTTTGTTGTTTATCTTGTTAATAAGTATGACTACTTTCCTCTATGTTTGTGTCTGAAATAAACTGAAGAATAATTGTTCATCAGCAGCAGTGGTTGTAGTAAAAACTAAAAAAATATGTCCAAACTTGGAGCAGATTACATAAAATGTTCAGTTGTTGGTTGAACAGGACAGAGCAGCACAGTCATGACTCATTTGCATTTAAAGGGCCAGCGCTTTAAACCACCTTCCTGTTGTCATTGCTTATAAATAGTGTTGAAGATGGACCTGTGGAGTTGAATTAATGAAGAATTCAGACCCAAGCAGAACATTTACAGTTTATATAGACCACAGGGAAATGTTTGAAAATGTATAATTCTGTTTAAAAAAGCAAAATATCAGTCCTTTAACACTGGACAGACAGCAGAACACCTTCTCAAAAAGACTGCTGCAGCTCCTCTGTGGAATGGATAGGTCCAGGAAATGTTTCCTACCCCATTCCATCTCACTCTAGAATAACTCCCCTCTGTCTGATGTCTGTGGTCTTAAATCCATTTGCCCTTAAATGGCATTTTGCACCTTCGCATTTGGAATATTTCAACTTGTTTTGCACCTTACAGTTCTAGTTCAGCGCATTATAGTTATTATCCAGATTCTACCCAGATCTTTGTATACTTCTAATTTGCCACGAACAGTGTGTAGTATTTGTGCTTGTATTGTATTTATTTATTTTTTTTTACTCATGTTTGTGGATTCATCACCAAACGAATGAAGGTTTAACCCATAAAGACCCAGTGCTACTTTTGTGTCAGTTCCCAAATGATTCCCCCCCCCATATTTAACATTCATTAAGTCATTTATCATCATTTATTGTAACATTATCTTCTTGACTTTACATTTTTTCAGGTAAAATCATGTATTTTCCTGTATTTAACTTAGTGATTATATAGACGTTCATAAAAGCTCAGATTAAAGTTAGAGAAATTCTATCAAAAACAGAGAAAAATGAAGAAAATGTGACTTTTTCAGCAAATATATTAATAACTGAACATAAACCAAGTGTTTATATTCACTGTGATTGATTCAACTCCATGCGTTTTACTGCTGAATGAATGTTGTAGAAGATGACGGTGTTTCCATGGTAACTACAGAGCTTCTGAACATCCAAATGGGTCATATCTGATGAAAAACTGTATTTTACACCAATTATTTACATGTATTGATAGGATTAGTGGATCAACAGGTATTGAACAGTTTAGATCAGTAGATGGTTTTGGTCAATGGAGGATATTTGGGTCTTTTTTTGGGTTAATGTGTGATGTTAGCTTGTACCAGGACTGTGTGAGAATAAAACCTTTTCATTTATTGTTCTGTCAAACTGATTTTCAACTCGCAGAAAAAAAAAAGAAGTAAAGTTATGTCATAGTCAGTTCAAATTCACAGAAAACAAAACCACTTCCCGGTTTATCTTTAAACTCTAAACTTGTATTTACTCAAACCTCCCTCTAAGCCCGACTACTGCGTTGTCTATGTTATGAATCCCTCATATTGCCACAAAAAAGATTATTTCGTATAAATGTCAAGCCAATCCTCTGGTGCATATGTTCTGTGTTAAAAATCTGTTAAAGCTGTTGTTGTGACACATTTCTAAAATTAGTTGAGACTTTAAAATCCTCTTGTGTGTACTCATCATCATTAATCAGAAGATCAAATTTGAGAGTCTGCAGGTATTTGGCATGAGAGCCACGGAAAAACCATGACAGAAGAAAAATACTGTTAGGTTTAAAGGGTTTGAGGATGAAGACTGGAATTTTCCCTTATGTTCTTAATATCCAGACGACACCCCTTTAACCCATGAAGACCCAAACATCCATCACAGGCCAAAAGCTAATCTGTTTAATACCTGCTGGTCGATTAAATTCTATCAATACATGTAAATAATTGGTGTAAAATACAGTTTGTTATCTTTTCATGATCATCAGATATGACCCATTTGGATGTTCAGAGGCTCGATAAGATAAGATAGATAAGATGAGATAAGATAAGGTAAGATAAGCTAGGGTAAGATAAGATAAGGTAAGGTAAGATGAGATAAAATATGGTAAGATAAGATAAGACAGGGTAAGGTAAGATATGGTAAGGTAATACAAGATAGGGTAAGATAAGGTAAGATAAGATATGATAAGGTGGGACAAGATATGGTAAGATAAGATATGATAAGGTAAGATAAGATATGGTAAGATAAGACAAGATAAGGTAAGACAAGATATGGTAAGATAAGATATGGTAAGTTAAGATATGGTAAGATAAGATAAGATATGATAAGGTAATATAAGATATGATAAGATAAGATAAGATATGGTAAGTTAAGATAAGATAGGGTAAGATACGATAAGATAAGATAGGGAAAGATAAGATATAGTAAGATAAGATAAAATATGTTAAGATAAGATGAGGTAAGATAAAATACACAGTAATAATGCACAGTGAAATGTGTTTTTTGTATCTGATTCAAGTTTCAGTAAAAACAAAAAAAACTATAAAACATAAAAAATATACATATCTGTAAATAAATCAGATAAACAGAAGAAACACTGATATTTACAGATTAATGTATTTATAAAAAGGTGCCAGTATGTAGTGCAATATACAGTTTAAAGCTCAAAGTTGAGCAAACGATAGTTAAAGTGGAAACACCGTCATCTTCTACAACATTGATTCAGAAGGAAAACCCATGGAGTCGGATCAATGACAGTGGATAGAGACCACGTGGTTTGTGTTCAATTATTAATATATTTGCTGAACAAGTCACTTTTTCTTCAGTATTTCTGTTTTTAATAGAATATCCCTCAACTTTAATGATAATCAGTGAATTAAATAAAAAGGAAAACACTTCATTTATACAGATAAAATACAAAATACAACGGATACTATTATAAATAAATGGTGATAAATCACTTTTAAACTGGTTAGATATAAGAAACCTTCATGTGGGAACTGGGATAAAAGTAGCGCCGGCTCTTTAAGGGTTAATATTTTCTTCTTCTAATCCTTTATTTCAGAAGGTACAGTGTGTGTGCAGCAGCTGCCCAGTTTACACATTGTTACCCAGTGAGCAGTCGCTGCACCGGTTGTTGGTTTAAGCGCTATGCTCAAGGGCACAGCAGCTGTTGTGTCGTTGAGGTAGCAGCGAGTACGTTTAGTGTCCTGCAGTTACCGTCCGGCCCATGTAGCCGCCGGTCTCCTCCTGATCATGTAATTAGCCGTAGGCTGCAGGAGGTGTCGGGAATACCGGACGGACAGCTTTGATGTGTGAGGTGCCACATTACTGCAAATAAATGCTTAATGACCTAAGCTTAGGTGATGTCATAGTTCATTGTAATGGCACTTGCCAGTCTCATAAATAATGCTTAAGATTGTTTCCAAGTACCTCTTTTGACTGACACGACAGTTTGGTTCCGACTGGCGCTGGTGACCCCTGGCATGTAGTGAATGTCACACAACAGTTTCCATTGTAATGAACAGATGGAGCCGACACACAATGTGAGGGATGGGTTTCACTGCTACCGAGTTTTTCCCAACGTTAGAACAATGTGAAACTTGGAAATGTAACAAATCAAAGAAGCTGAAATATAATAGCGCTATCGACAAGTCTAACGTTAACGCCATCCGTGTAAATTCTGGGGCTTTCTCAGATATACACGAGAACTTTAACCTTATCTACGGTGCGTCTTTGTTCCCGCTGTCTCGACGTCACCCTTTGCCCTATATACCTCCATGCACAACAAGTCAATAAATCACACAAACACCCAACTTTAGACGCCTCCATTTCTGATTTCTCATCTCTAATACCCCCGTCTATAGCCATCTTCCAAAATAATACACACCAAAGCAATAACCTCATCATGAAAGGGACATTTCCACGGCGGCTGTCTCTACATATACAAGTGCTAATGCTGAGTACAAAGATACATCTGGTTCCCCCTGACTGGGAGGAAAGCTAGCCTGCTTACACTGAGGCTAGGCTAAGCTGCCGCTGGAGCGCTCATGCTTTCCGTGTCTTTCGGGGCCTGCAGTGCATGCGACGCATCAGCCAAGGCCACATGAGCCCCAGAGCATTCCCCGTCTCTCTAATGTTTCAATTAATTGCAGGGCTGTCACGAACGGTGTTCAGCTAACAGGAAACACATTGGCTTTGACGTGAAAGCCTTGACTGTTGATAGAAGTAATTAGAAGTCTCAAATCTGGTTCCAGATCATTTCACACTACTCCTCCCTGTGCCTGCCTCTAAACCTATGCCCAGCAGGTTTCATTTTACTGACCTCCAGTTATTACTTTTGTTTAATATTACAGGATGGTCACGGTTCACAGACAGTTGTTGCAAAGAACAAAAGAGTGTCATTTTTTTAATATAACAGACTGATCTCACTAAATGGCACCGTATGTCACGTCAGTTCTTATGGCATGTGGTGCGTTATACCGACGCATTTTGGACTTTTTCGCGTTTTATTCGACACCATTTGATCACGTGTCAATTTACGCCAAGATCTCTGATACACATAAGCTAACCCTAAGCAGTATTTGATGCATTGATTCAGGTTCGACATACGTATACAGGTAGTCCTCGGGTTACGGCGTACCCGGCTTACCTTATTCCGACTTTACGACGCCGGAGTCTCGTCCGTTATTACTGTACATACGTGCTGTATACTGTACGTACAGTATTTTATTTTTTACTTTATTTTATTAATATGAAGTATAATACATATATTTGGATAGTTATTTAGAGATTTAGGGGGTATTAAAGGGTTAATTCAGACACACGGAAATTCAGGTTACGTCGACAGCGTAGGAACGGAACTTGTTCGTAACCCGAGAACTACTTGTAGTGTGTACAGATAACACACCAAATAAAAGTGAAGTGCAGTCCTCGGATTCCGACGTACCCAACTTATGTTATTTCGACTTTACGACGCCGGAGTCTCGGCCGCTATTACTGTACAAACATAATGTATACTGTACGTACAGTAAGTACAGAACTTTATTTTATTAATATGAAGTATAATACCTGTATTTGGATAGTTATTCAGAGGTTTAGGGGGTATTTAGGGGTACTAAAGGGTTAATTACGACTTACACGGAAATTTGGGTTACGTCTGTAGTGTGAACAAATAACACACCAAATAAAAGTGGTGCCTACATTTACGCGAGTCACGACGTCACGTTGAATATATGCGTTTTTCCGAGGATCTTTGGTAGGGTTACACATTGTCCTGAACATCAACAATCAAATGATTAAAAACTCTGCATTTTCCTCGAGGGCACCTTGATGGAGGTCATAATGTTCTTCTTCAGTTTCTTCACACAGGTTTGCAAATCTGGCAGATTGAAACCGCAGTGACCTACAGGTCAGAAGAAATCTTCTCTAACCTTCAGGCTACTCCAGTGTTGAAATACTTGTATAATGAAAAAGGGATGAGATAGTTTATTATTTGAGGAAAAAAAAAATGTCCGAGGAGTGTGAGAGAAAAGAAGGTTTGGGAGTGGAACCAAAGCTTTCATTATATGAGCGATAATGCCTGATGTGATGGATCACGCAAACACTAACACCATGCATCCATGATGGTGCACATGACTTCATTTTGCATGTCTGGTGGGACGCACGTTCACTCCAGACTATTTCAGAGTTCTCTACTTGCTTTTGCTTCATATTCTCATATGGCTTTTTAATAAATCTGGCACAAGTTGTATTTTGTATCAAAATTTATCAGCGCAATGTTGGATCGCATTCCATTTTCTTTCAGACCTGGTTTGCCTCGTGACTTATCTGAAACAACAACATATTAAAAGTGATTATTTAAGCCACAAACAGAAAGGTTATGTAGATGATAAACTGGAGTATTTTAAGAAAAATAATCATATTATGAAACTCAGATCTCAACATTAAATAGATTATCTTAAAATATGTATCTGAATTTGAGCTGTTATTGCTTTTTTTTTTTTTTTTAAATGTGTATATATATATGTTTTTGGCTCTTTAGGAAACATATAGATGAAGAAAAAAAATTTGAAGTGTGTGCTCTCAATGACAGGCTGAAATTAAATCATCAAAAATGCCCAAAGGTTATACGGCGTAATTGAGGTGTCATTATCAAGAAACAGGTTTGTGCAGTTTATATGCCAGATATGTGTCACATAAAAACAAAATGAAACTCATGAAGTCACTTTTTCAGTTCTAATCTGAGCATGCAGTGTTCTAATACAGACTAGATTGCAATATTTTGAAGACCTTGATATTAATATGTGACATGACTCCAGATAATCATGTATTATGGTGCCACCTAAATACATGTGAAGTGAAATGATTAAATTGAACTGAAATGCACCATTATGTTTTGCAGCATAAAAAGCAACTATATGGAAATATAACCTTGTCTGGAAGTTCACTGTGTCCAAACATAAGTAACACAACAACAACTCTTTGTCTGCTACAGTAGAAAAACATCAAACTAAAAATGCAAACCAAATGAACATAAATGAGAAACTATTTTTCAGGTAAAACCCACTTTTATGCTATTTTTAAAAATGCATGTAATACGGTTAAAAGGACTACTGTTTTTTTTGTTTTTATTCTCTCACAGGTACATTTCAGGAATGGAAGTAAAAATTTAAGGCAGAATGTTTGTTTTTTTTTAAACAAAAAAAGGACCGCTGTTGCAACATCACTTATGATTTATTTGTATTTAAATGGGCAGGTTCCGCATGTAACATGAGTGTACATGATGACTTAAGCATGAAAACTGGAATGACACTGCAGATTCATGAAAAACCCGCATGTCTGCATTAGAAAAAGACACTAGGATCATCACATTTATTAGTGTCTTTATTTATAGTGGTATATAAGACAATTTACAGCCATGTTTTTAGATCAAATGCACTGACACCCAGGGAGCTTTTTACGTCCTGATTTTGGCCCCAGTATTTTATTAAAAATTCATTATTTTTGAGATGGAGTAGGGGATTTTTTGCATTTATCTGAGGTCCTCATTAATTACATCCTGGAGGGAAATATGTCAAAATGTCTTTTATTATTGGGTCTAAAAAGCTGGAAAAGTGCCAGGTACCAAAATGAATCCAGTTTCATAGAAACACCCTTATTTACTATACATATGTTTGTTTTTGTGAATATTCTTTTAATGAGACACTGTTGAAACTACATTTAAAACATTTAGAAAAAACTGTCCCCACAGTGCATCAGTACTTCATATATTAATACTGTGTATACATGTATATGCAGTATTTAACTTATTTTTTGGGAGTTTTAGTTACATCTAGTGAGTATTTTGAGGTCTTCTTCCCTTCATACGGAACCACATATTGTATTAGATAACCTTAAAGGGTTCATATTTAACTAAACCCACTTTTATTAATCTGTGATTAATTTATTTGACACAATTTGACTTTGAACCCTCCAGCTGCTGCAAAACTATCTTTTATTTTACTATCATTTCTAAAACCAGTTTTAATTCGTCCTTAATTTGTTACGTTTTATAATTAGTTATGTCATAAGGTTTGCACATACATGGTAAAGACTTCCGACAAACATTTCTCCGGTTTGACATAACTGGACATACTTTCAGATTTTACTGCAACCGGTGCTACTGATAAACAAACTTTGACCCGATTACCTAAAATGTTCAGTTGTTGGTTGTATTAATGAACTTAACCGGCTGAAAACATCACAGCGCACATTCAACAACCTGGAGGGGGCGGGGCCATGTGTATTTTTATTTTATTTTATTTATAATTGTTTATCAGCAGCAGCAGTGGTTGGAGTAAAGATGAACAGAAGCAGCTGAACTGGACAGAAAGTACAGTCAACAACCTGGAGGGGGCGGGGCATGAAGTGGCTCATGTGCATTTAAAGGGCCAGCGCTCCAAACCACCTTCCTAATGTCAATACACAGAAATACTGTTGAAGATGGACCTGTGGAGTTGAATTAATGAAGAACTCAGACCCAAACAGCACATTTACAGTTCATGTAGAGCACAGGGGCATGTTTGAAAATGCACAATTCCATTTAAAAAAGCTTTAAAAACTGCTTTCAAACAGAACACGCCATAGTCGTGGACAAAAAAGTCAGATACCGGGTTTCATTCTATAAATTTTACGCAGTTTCCGGAATGTCATGAGTATGTATCGGTGCAACTCTGACAACAGAATTAAAAGAAAGAGCGGCACAAGCCTCAGTGTTACAGGATAGTCCATGTTTGCCAAGATGATAAAATGTTTACAGACTGGATTTGCTGCCATTGAATGGTGGGCTTCAGGTAATGATTGATTGATATTTTCCATCGGCCAGTGAGACATGAATTTAACAGAGGTTGACAGAATGATCCTTACAAAGAGAACTGCAGATCCTCCAGTATGTTGAAGGCTTGGCCCTTACGGACCAGCCGAGTCTTAACCCCTTCTTTGGTGCTCACGGTTATAACACAGAGCGTTCTGATCACTGGACCTGGAGGGCAGTTCAAATACCAGCAGGTCATTGGGGGCCCATATTAACAGAACCGAGGCTTTGTCACCAATCCCACTCAACTTCAAGGATCTTTAGGGGAAACAAATCGATAAACGCCTGACTCCATAAAGGGTGTATGGCCACAGACAGAGACAATAATAAAAAAAAATTCTGTTTTCTTCCGTGTCGCTGCAGCGTTAAATCTTTCTGCAAAATTTAAGAGTAATAATAAATTAGATGATAAATTGAGGTTATCATTAGAGCCGAGATGACACTGATACCTCCTTAAAACGTCAGACCAACTCCTCACCAACATTATAATAGTTTAATTTTATTTAGTTTTGACTTTTTTTCTCCAATTCATTTAGTTTTTGGAGCAGGTTTGTTGTATTTTTTTAATTAAATTTTTTTTTCTAAATGCTTACTTTTTTTTAGTTTAGTTTTTTCTTATCTTTTACCTTCCTCGCCGTCGTATTCAAAGAAATTAGTGATGCGCGGATCGGCAGCTTGAGTTGGGACGAGGGGCCGACTCTAAATGTCAAATAACCGGAAGTGACGGATCGTGAAGTGTCGTCAGAGAAAACTACTTGAGCGAAATAAATCAATCTGATACCAATCCGACTCTAAAAAAGGCATTTTATACATAATTTTTATACGTTTTAGTTTTGTAAGCGCACAATACAGTTTCAGCTATAGTTTTTTCTTTTAATTGTGTGATGGAACCTCCTGCCAGGTCATCATTGTAAATGAGAAGCTGTTCTCAATTGATTTTACCTGGTAAAATAAAGGTTAAATAAATAAATAATTATAGGTTTTGTTTATTTCAGTTAATGAAAATGTTTTTCCAATTTTTGTTTGTCATTTCGTTTGTTTTTCGATGACGATAATAACCTTGCTCCTCGCCGCTGTTTAGAACAAAAATAAAACAGCAGCAAAAGAAAATGTCACTGCTCCTGCTTCACTAAACAAATACTGCTTCATAATGTACCAACCTGCTCCTTTCCCCCCCCAAAAAGAATCAGTAATAAAGACAATTTAATGCATTATACTTCTATAATACATAAAATAAAAGGCCACCAAATGAAAAACTAAGTTAAATTCAGCCACCCTAGTTTAATATTATATACTTCTATACTACATGCAGTCCTTTTTCAATATCAGTGGCTTCAGTAAAAATGTCAGGTTGGAGGTTGAAAGGTGCTGGTGACATATATCAGAAGAATTTCATATGTCTTTCACTGACCCTTTGCTCTGTATGTGATGTCCATTTACGTTTACACCCATATTCCATGTAATTAAAAACAAAACCCTGGCTCGTTCATCATTTTAGATGAATGCATTACCTTCACCTTTTAATGCTGCTAATCCTTTCTTATATTCTGTGACTTTAAAACTCAAAGGAAACAATTCCAATCCTGAAATGCATTTCCTCCTCTGCGCTGATTCAATATAGGACGGCAGCGGTGCACTAAAGGGCAGATATCTATTGGTGTCTCAGAAGGTCACAGAGGAGGCTTTTATGTCTGTCCATGCTCTCTCGGCATGCCGTAGAGGACCCTGACTCTGCTGATATGTTGCTTCCCTACTGGGACACAGAGCAGCGCTGGCGTGGCTGCAGGGCAGGAACTCAGAAAGCGAAGGCGTCAGCTACAGTGGGATCCCAGCAGGAACAGAGGAGTGGAGGGACGGGGGCGACACCTGTTCACCCAAACAAAACATTCAATGGTGGAAAGGAGAAGGCCAGTGCAGCCAGGATTTATGCATCTATTAAAAAAAAAAAAAGGATTTATGCATCTGAGTATAGCGTATCATCTGCATATAATGAACTCTATGGTTAATTTTAAGTTGCTATAAAGAGTTTTTTTTTTTTTTTAACACATAAAGACGCACTGCTACTTTTATCCCAAATGATTTTTTTCTATATTTATTAGCAGGGATTGTAATATTATCCTGCCTTTTTTTTTCAGTGTAAATCCTGTATTTTTTTAAAAAAATATTTAATTCACTCATGTAGCTCAGTTTAAAGTTATTTTAACAGAAACAGAAAACTGAAGGAATAGCAAATTTTTTACTGAACATAAATAAACCCAGTGTTTCCATCCACTGTCATTTGTCAAACTCCATGGGTTTTACTAATGAATCGATGCTGTAGAAGATGACAGCAGTCGCTTTTCCATTGACTCTCAAACTACACATAAAAATTAGCCTAATGGAAAAAATGACAATTTTAGGTGTTTTTTCTGGTGTAGTGAAATTGGTATATCATGCAAAAACTGCAGTGATGAACGATTTGTGCAACTACAGGACACACAAATATTATTGTGAGACTAAATTTTTGCATTTTTTGGAGACTGACTTCATGTGTAAAAGAAATATGTGCAAATACCAGATTGTGTTCTGTTTTGACTGACACACCCCTAACAGCAGATAAGACATTCTCTGTGTTTTCTGCTGTCATGTCAGATACTGATTCGCTATTAAACCGAAAATTCCAGCAGTTTTTGTCCAAACAGGTGTCGTTTTAATAATAATAATCCCATTATAGCTCAACTTGTCCAACAGGAGGAAACATCCAGACCGGCCACTCTTCCACTTAACCACAGTTCGCACTTAGCATCCTTGTGCTCCAGCGCTACACCCTCATTCATCCCAAAGCTGCTCTTAAAGCACTTTTACAAGGTGAGAAGTGCCAGATTCAACAACAATTGAAAACAGAGCCTGTTTATCAGCTGTAGCCATCAATCATACTCCGATCAATCACTGTCACCTGGCGCCGCGCCAACCTCACACCAGTCTCTGCACCGCGCCCTCGGCATGGAGCCCTGAGGAATGCTGGGTAATGAGGGATGGCGAGGGGCATCCAGGGGTCCGATTACATGCCATGTTGGGAAGAGAGGAAAGATGTGTCATGTGAGGGTGTGTGAGCGTGTTTACATTTACATGTGCGGTATGTAGCGTCTGCTTTCATCCGGGGGAACAGAGGGATGAACTTCCTGCATTGCGAACATTACAAGCAACTGAGTGAGGAGAGGAAGGGTAAAAGTCACAACAAGGAGGTTCTGCACGTGACAAGTTTATGACAGGGAAAAGCCGGGATTACCAATAACATCTTAGGTGCTGAGAAGTCACTGCTGTGTGCTTTATGAATGTACACGTAGGGAGCACTTATGCTAATATGTGTAGAAAGTCTTAGCATTTTTACTTTATGCACTGTCTGTAGTCACTTTCCCATTGGACGTGCGTAAAACTTACCACCAATATTTACTATACGTTGTCAAAACAGAAGTATGTAATGTCTGTTTTTCCATTAAATCACCAATGCGCTAATTTTTTAAATTTATTATAGTGAGATGAAATGAGTCCATAAACATGGCGACGAACGTAAATATCGTAAATATATTAACCGTGCAATTATTAAATTATTCAGTTTCCTGGTGTCCACACATACTGCATCATGTTTCTTTAAAACTCTTCTTCTTTGCTTGTTGTAACATTCGTTCACATCCAGGATTTTTTAAATGACTCCATTTACAAAAAAAAAGTCTTTACATTTTTATGCGCAAGTTGTATTTGCGATATTTGAGGGTCAATAGCAACTAGTGAGAACCTGAATGTATTGTTCCTTGCAAGATGCAATGGTATTATGAATATCAAACAATATAAAAACAGCCTAATCAGGTAATTATCAGTTTATTTTGTCCAAATCAGGCCTACTTGTACGTAAAAATCTTACCTTATAAAATCCGAAGTTCTCCTTATAACCTTTTATCGGGCAAGTGACTATTTTTTGGTAATATCCACATACATTAAAAGACAGTGACAGTAAGAGTTCCAGTGAGTCCACAATCTGAGGTCCAATGTGGTCTACAGGGTCTGTAAGGTCCACCTGTGCATGAACAGGGAGTGGACCTGCTTTGTTAGGTACCAGGAAGTAATGGTACTAATGTAATGATGAAGTAATGGTACTAATGTAATGAAGTAATGGTAACAATGTAATGATGAAGTAATGATACTAATGTAATGATGAAGTAATGGTACTAATGCAATGAAGTAATGGTACTAATGTAATGATGAAGTAATATTACTAATGTAATGAAGTAATGGTACTAATGTATTGAAGTAATGGTACTAATGTAATGAAGTAATATTACTAATGTAATGAAGTAATGGTACTAATGTAATGAAGTAATATTACTAATGTAATGAAGGAATGGTACTAATGTAAAGAATGATGAGGTCTGTATCAGCACTTTTTTTCAGTATTGTTTTTGGTTTGTTTGTTTGTTTGTTTGTTAACACTTTAGAAGCAAAACTATTGGTTGAATTCATACCAAATTGGGGTTACAAATTACCAGTGACCCAAAATAGATGCGATTACATTTTGGGTGGCTCAAAAGTAGCTCAAAAATCCAATTTTTTTAAAAATAATTTATAAATTTTTTGTTTTTTTTGTTTTTTCCCCACATGTACTTATAATGGCTGGAATGTGTCCTTGTTATTTATGTCTACGCTGTCACTAGCACACACATAGACATGATGACATGAGCTGGATTGATGCCAAAATATGTTACAATACATGTGAGGGGCGGGGTTTGTTGTGCCCGGTACCACTTGTTTATATATACTTCTTGGATTTTTTTTTTTTTTGTGCCACTTATGGGTAAGGAACCACATATAGTAACTTCACTGACTTTTTTTTGTGTGTGTTACAATAAAAAGTTTATACAATTTTGAGAAATTCATTCTTGTTATGTCCTTAAATAACACATTAAGGTTGAAATTTAGATTTTCAGAGCATTTCTATGAGAGAACTATAAAGGGTTAAACATATCAGAACGAGAGTAACATTTACGCTCTGTACATTAAACTTGTGTGTTTGTAGATTTGACGATTTAACGACCAATATTTATTCCAGGATACCAGCTGTAATTCAACTTGGAAGCCTAAGATTTGAGTCCACAGACTAATAAGTATCTTTTAAATGGTGGCAAATATCACATCATGCCACGGAAGAGATGGAGATCTCACTGTTAATCTGTGCTACAAACAGCAACTCTTGGAGGGGGCACGGTAAGGTATTAAGTGTAAATCCTCTTTCCTGAAAATTGTTCACAGCGTAAATGGAAATTCCATCAGAAAATTCAGGCTCATTTATTATTCATCGTCACCCCCTCACCGAAACCTCAGTAGAGGTGATGAAAAACGACGGTGGTTATGCAAGTATATCATGTGGGACTCTAATATATCGCTATCAAAAGCAGTGAACTGGAAAAGACAGGATTTAATATGGTATCTGGTCCTAAGTCCCTACTAATTCAATAACATTATGCCACAGATTTATTAGGCATCCCATTTCCCATAAACACATCTCCTGACTGAGTTTGATGCAGGCCAGGCTGTAATATATAAAGAATTTGAGAGGTGTTTACTTGGGGATTGAGTGAAACAAATGCGGCAGAATGCCCCTTTAAAGTGAAAAAACTTTTGCCCCTGTAAGTAAAAAAAAAAAAAAAAAAAAAAAAAAAGGGGCATGAATCGCCTGCTTTCAGGCTTTCAAAGAAACCTTGATGAATACGTTTATGTAAAATAAGTTTCTGTACATGAGAAAGCACTCTGGTAAAATGATGGTTTTAAGGTTTTACGTCCCTTGATCTTTTGTGATTTATAGAAAGTAAATGATTCCCCCCTTTCCCCGACTGCAGAGTGATCTGTCAACTGGAAGAGTTCCAGTCCAGTGGTGGACAGATGTTACCTGTTTTTTTTTTTTTTTTTTTTAAATTATCCCAAACCCTTATATAAATTAACTACCTCAGATGTTGCACATAATGATTTACACTGAAGCTCATTATTTAGGAACAGATGTTGACGCTTAGAAATTCCTGCAAAGACCATCCCATCAGCGTCTTCACCTATCGGACCAGAACTAACCTCATTATAGAGGAATGTGCTTAAACCCACTGAAGCCTCTTCATATCTACTGTATATTTCATTTGAGGGACGCGCTACTGGTTAGGACGTTACATACAGAAATAGAAGTGATTCTCTCATATGCTTTGATCTAAAATATGCTGCCTCCTTTTGCAGGGCTGTAAAAAGTTTAACTTCGACTTGGGTGTTTCAGACATAAGAGTCAAGAGTCATCCTTTCCTCTGGAACCCATTAATGAATATAGAAAACGCCTTCCTATCAGTTTGATTTGTAGTTAGAAGGTTACCCCCTCTAATGCCTGTCTGTGGTTCCTGTGAATATGAAACCTCAGTAGTGAGTGATTGTTTCAATGTAAATGGGGCATGAAACCCCCTCTATAACTTTTCTTTCGGGTCTTGTCATGCTCGATTATAGATCCCACAAGTGACTCCTTGTTTTACAGTTTCAGAGTAAAATGGCTTTAAAGCCCTGGAAGATGTTTTGTTAAGATGGAAAAAGTGGCGTTAGTTTCGAGTCATGAGATAAGGGGGGGAAACCGTGTCAACATGAGCGCTTGTTGTTGTGACAGTGAGGCTGCACAAACACATGCGTTTTTTTGTGGGGAGGTATAACTGAAGCCGGCGCGGTGTTGACACCTCCAGCTGTCTCCAGGGTCGGAATAAAGATCTGACACCCGCAGCGGTTCAGCATAGACACCAGCTGGGCCTGGAGCCAGAGAAAATGTCTTTCACCTCTTCTATCAACACCACCATTCTCTTTCCTTTCCAGCCACAGGTCTCTCTCCTCCACCTCCATTTCCACAAAAGGTCCTTTTTAACTCTTCGTTCTCCTCATCCTCCTCTTTACCCTCAACACTCTCCCTCTTCCGTTTCAGCCGGAGTTCCTCTCTTGATCCCTCCCTCCCCACTTCCCCTGGTTCTGCCTCCTCCCACTTGCAAATCCTTTCCAGTGACACAACACTGATTTTCTGCCAACTTTTTTTCCCTCCTTGAACATCGGTCTCTGTGGCACAGTAGCTCTTGACTTTTGTGATGACTTCATACCGCTTCTCTTGGCTTGGTTGGCGGTCAACTCAAGCGGAGAATGAGGACTCTTGAGAGTCGCAAGTGCTGTCTGCTACGAGTAGTGTAGGAGATGCAACAGTGGGATAACATTATCAGATGCTCCTAGTGCATTTAAATGTAGTCACTAGGTTGGTTTTTTTCAACTTTTCCTTTAAAACATGAATAAAACTCTACGCAGTGGTCATGGATAATACTTTTTCATGACATACCACAAAAAAAACTTAGTACAAGGCATCATCATTTTGAGGTTTTATTGATCGTGACTTTGAAGGTTATATGTCATCTAAAGCATGACGACTTGCTGATAGTTTTAAGTTAGAACATTTGTGTAGTTATTCTGATCGTTGTACATATTGTCTCTTTTAGTGAAGCTTCCATTTTTGCTCAAGAGCCACTTAATCACTGTCCAAATGAACATTTTCCGGCTATACATCAACAGTAAATATGAATGTTTGCCAAATCCCCACGAAAACAACACCTGAATTTAAGACGATGAAGGTAAATGTTTGCAGTCTATGCAACGCTGAAGAGCTTAAGTTTCCTCATACATACAAACTGTCTTACAAGATTCAGTTCTAATAGGATGGCACCCTGCCCCAAAGTGTATAATACTTATGAATATTTCAGAAATTGCACAAGTTGCACTTTGAAGACAGCATGAGCTGGCAACGCCATTATTTATACTTAATATGTCAATCATTTCAGCCATGAGAAGTGCTGCGGTGTAAGTTCTGTAACCACAAGATATCAGCCTTTGCCAGTGCATATTTATGTTCCAGCTTAGAAATTGCCTCACTGTGTTCAGCAGATCTGAAGCGTACTGTACAGAGCATTACTTTAGATATTGAGCAAAGATTTAGAGTGAAATAACTCGCTCGTAAAGATCAGAAAACACAGAAAAAAGGGATATTGGAGCTGAGTGTTGGATCAGATCATAGGCTGGAGACCCAGATAACAGAAGTTTACAAAATAGCATGGATTAAATAACTGTATAAACAAATACGTCTTAAATGTTAAGAGGGTTTTTCAAATTTTATGTGACGATCTGAAATCCTGGCAAACGACAGGCTCGGATAATTGCTAAACCTATTCTGTTCATCACCTCTGTTGTCAGTTTAATGACTTTGTACGCCACTTTTCCTTGTAAAAGTAAGTGTAATGGGCTGATCCAACACCAACTGCTGAGGTACATGTCTTGTACTTGAAGGAATGCCATACTGGGTTTGATGAGGGCTCTCAAAAGGGTGCGGAAAGGGAAAGGAATGCCTTCAGATTTCATTTGGAGAAAAAAATGCTGATGCTGTGGTAAACGAATGCAGTCAAAAAGCTCGAGAAAGAGTGAAATAATGATCAGAGTCTTGACGTGGTTCGCAGACAGATTCTTGTGGTCGCCCGGCTGCGTTACAGAAGCAATTCTCAGCTTCGGCTCCTTTCCCCAAATGTTTTCCTATCGTCGGTCTTACACTTGCATTTTACAGGGCTCATATTTTGTGGCTCCTAATGGTGTTTAATACCTTAAATTGGGCTGATGTAGAAGTTAACGAAATGAAGTGGATTCCGAGTTGTAACTCTTTAGCTGTGTCTTTTATTATCATCACACATCGTAAGAATAGGAAAAGGTCTGGGCTAACGAAAGCAGCCCTCCGAGACCAGTAAAACTCACAGCCTCATAGCAGTCTATAGTCATAAAGTCAGTACCTCATTGGCTATGCAAATCATTTTAGAACCTTTTGACCCGCTTGGCTTTTGTACAAATGAGAGGGATGATTCTTTGGTTTAAGCCTCTTAGTGACAGGAACACTGGGCCTCGGGCCAGCAGTTATGACTGATGGAGAGGGTTGTCTCCTCAGCTGCCCCTGTACCCAGGGAGAGAACAAGCTAAAGATGTACAGGCCAAATATAGAAGGCTATTTCTCACCCTGAGTTGATGGATTACCCTAAAGCCAAAGTATGTACAGTGTCTAAAGAAGTAACAATGTAACATATTCCTAGGATGGGTATTCGTATCATGCACACTGAATGCACCTTGTTTCACCTTTTTTCTTCATCTTGGCACGGGCACATTTCAATAAAGCTTCTTCTGCACACGGAGATCACTGTGAAAACTCTGAAACTGAGCAAGACCTCGAGCAAATTGTGTCAGAAGCCAGAAAAGCTGATGGCGTTTGTTTTGAAGGCCGTCTGCTCCAAACTTATGCAGTCTTTTTAGCTGGGTTTGTGTTCTTTGGAGCCGAGTCCAACCAGATGTTTCTATTTGAGCCACTGAAAGTGATAGCTCATGACGCAGTGTCATTTTTCACCGCTGTATCAGCCTACTCCACTCAACACCCACATAATGCTTCATTTCTGCGAGCGGAATCAATACGTATTTTAAAGTAATATTCTCCGAGAATTATTTTCGGTGTGAGGCTGGCATCTATAAACTGTCTGAAAACGGTCTTTGAAAGGGAAGGCGTGTGTGGGAGGATTTGGCTGTGAGTTGGGAAAATGCGAATGAGAAGAGGCAGAGATCAATATGATTTTGACTCAAACAACATAACAGTAATTCCCGCTGTCTGTTTGCTGCAATGTGAATGACTTGTGTGAGGGAGGTCTTTTTCTCTCTCTTTTCTCATATTCCTCCTTTCTGAGTCCCAGCTCCATGCACAGTACAATAAAAAATGAACATGCAAGACTGTTTTCACCCTCTTTCCCCTGAATTGATTGTTGCTCGATGATTAACCTTGTTAATTTAATGAGAACCCATCCATACAGACTAGTTTATGCACTGGACTAATAGATATTGCATACAAATTTTTAACACAGTAAAACCACAAATATTAATCAATACAGAGCCCAGAGGTAGATAAAATAAAATGCTCGATGAAATGTTTTTTCTGGGTTTTCTATCCACAACTTCCCACTCCCACTGTTCAGTGGCCCCTGTGGTATGTTTGTATCTTTTCAACACTATGGATTTATAGATGCCTCTGCATTGTAAATCATCTGGAAATCAAGCATCCGCATGCTCTGAATCTATTGCTATGGCCAAAAATACTTTTTCCAGGAGACTCCGTTCTGTTGTATTAAATCAAGAAGCTTGTCTGGTCAGAATAGAGTTCAAAGCCATGTTCACCACAACAATACAGAGCGTTAAAAAGTCCCAACAGATGCAGCACTCTGCTAAGCAATGCCAAAAAAAGACAGCAGTGACCTGTATATCTACCTTATGAGGAGCATTTTAAATAGTTGGTATGGCTGTCTAAAAATACCTGACATGGATATCCTTCAGACAATGTCACACAAGTGGCTCCTATTTGATCAGAGGACGTTTCATTCTCCCATCAATACCTGTCACGTTCAGCGTCTTTTGTTTGTACAGCGCAGGGAGTTAGATTTCAGTATGAAACATGAAGCAAGTGTTAAATGAGGTTCTATGATGTTAAATGTATGCATGTGTACTATGCACTGTATGTCTTTTATACAGTTTCCATAGAGTTTGTCATGTGAGGTGTTGGAAAACAATGCTGTGAGCTAAGTTCCATTTATAGGCCTGAAGCTATTATTATTTTCATTTATGGGCCAAATATTTTAAAGTAAAAAGAAACAAAGATGTTGTATTGATACAAAAAAAACCCATTTATTATTAGCTCTGTCCTCTCAGGTCAGGCCTGAACATTTATTTTTGTTATGTATTGGTTTCTATCTATTAAGTTTCAACCACAACAGCGAAAAAAAAAAAAAAAGTTATTTTAGTGAAGGATTTTGGTTTTACTGAACCCTGAGATCAGATTTGATGCGGCAAAACATTTGAAGATGCTAAAAAACACCCTAAATCCAAAAGTAACCAAAACTAATGTGAGTAAAATGTCCATGTTTCCCATGTGTTTTATGTGCAACGACAACAGCTTTGTGTTAAATTGACCTAAAAGAAGAGGATGAGAACAACATGTGCACTTAAAAACATATCAACATGGTGTTTTAAATCACTGAAAAAGGATATCAATCATTTATGTTTATGAGACTTAAACAACAAAGTGTTTAATGGTTGCAAATATTACAGAAATGAATGAATAAACCTCACAGTTTATAGTTTATTCTGTTGAAGGTATATGTAGGACATGATATTGTGCGATACCAGCTGGTTTTTCCTGTGTAAATGACTAAAACTTAAAAAAAAAAAACTAAACAAACAGACTCTTTTACTGAAATATGCATTAAATTTAACCAAACATTTATTGAAATTATAGTGGTGTTTCCAATATTCTAACACATCTATGGGTTCACATTGGTTTTTTTGACTTCATATTGTTTGTAAGGGGACAAGTTAATGTCAGATATTACAAATTAGCCCAGGCTGTAAATGCTTATGCAAATAAATATTAAATAAACAAGTAACGTAATGAGTTATAGGTGCATTTCAATTGAACAAATATTGCTGAGGCAAAACAGCAGTTAAGACATGTATTTCCACAAACATACTGGCATATTACTTTCAATTGGTGAAACAGAAACACAACTTTTAGAACCTATTTGAGGCTTTTGTTTTAAAATTTAGATTATTATTTCATCTGTCTTTAATCAGTTATTTTATGGGGGAAAAAAACAACAAAACAATGCATAAACAACATCAGAATTTCCCTGACGACCTTTGTTTCCTTGCTCTGTTGGGTGCTTGTGTTTTTGCCTGCATTCTTTTTGGACTCTAAATTTAGCCCCGTGTCCTAATCCCCGGCATTGTTCTGTTATTTAGGAGCAATGCTAGACATGCTTTTGGACGGGCAGCGCTTAGAGGTCTAACGTGGACAGTTTGTCTTGTGTTCACAGAGAGATGAGTCCATGCACAACTGGAATCAAAGAGGCCGTGGCGTCTGAAAAACTAATCAAAGTCAAGAAAACAAAGTAAAGTGTAAATTAACCCGGCATAACTGGGCAAATGAGATGTATGTTCTGTATGTAGAGATGTATCCGGGCTTAAAAGAGCTCAAGAAACAATTTTGTCAGGGCTCTTGAGATCTATTAACATAACAGTAAAAGATCATTTGTCCTTATTGACCCAGATTTCATTGCTTTATATTGTATACTATATGTATTAAAGCTTGGTGTTCAAAACATACCATAATAAACAAATTAATATCAGTCACTGTCAAAAATAAGAGCTAGAAATGTCAAATATTTTTTCTTCAGTACAGATTTTTGGTCCCGAATGAAGAAATCTAACAATTTATAAATAATAAATAATGTGAGAAGATGAAAACAATGTAAACAACACGACAAAAAAGTAGCACAATGAAAAATGTCATAAAAAGACATAATGACAGGAAAATGGTGGAAAATTTGTAACAAAGTGAAAGCGGGATTTACGGCGTAAAAACTAAGTAAACATGGACAATGTAAAACAAAAAAAGAGGGGGAAAGAGAGGTAAAATGATGCAAACAAGCAGAAAATGTTGTAAAATATGTAAAAAAAGAAAAAGAAAAACAGAAAAACCTCCTAAAAAGACACAACGCCCCAAAAATACTTCAATGAAAACATAAATAATGGCAAATGCGTGACAAACTATCAAGACAAATTATGAACTGGCACTTACTTTTTTTCATATTCTTTAGTTCAATTAAATTAAAATGAGCAATTTCATCAAAATAAAGTAAAGCAGCACCATATCAGTTCTTCTACGGGATGAAAACAACCTAATATATAGAATAAAGTTAGCCATAGTTTTAAAAACACGTTTTTTTTGTGTGTCCAGAACACGACAAAAAGTTGAATTTCACCCATTTAGAGAGAACGTAAAATATATATATAGATGAAAATCAGAGAAAGAAAAAAAAATAAACTGCATTATGATAAAAACAATCAAAACAGTGATGATAATGATTTTATTGCCCAGGTCTAATAGTTTATCATTCATGTATTATTTATAAAAGTGGAAAAGCTTTGCGTCATCATGGACCGTGCTACAGTGCCTGATATGGAAAGCTGTTTTAACACCCGGTGTGTCTCCTTCACCCTCCTAAAACAATAAAGGGTTAAATTACATTTGTTTTCACACATGTTAATCTCTGCTTGTAAAACTTACACAAGCCCATAAGGAGGTGTGCTCATACAAAAATTCCTCAGTGAGTTTGTCAGGCGGCGAGTGCGTGGCTGGAGTGAGTGAAATTAATGAAGTCTGTAATGGGTTATCAAAGACGGGAACTCGATATCTGTGGCGGGGAACCCCACCTGTTTATGGGGAGACACACTCGGCTCACACACTAATACACACTTCACAGACTGCCAGACCAAAGAATTGCAGGTGGGGTTCAAATGCTCCCCCCGATGCCAGAACGACAGGTGGATCGACATTTTTTATGATGTCTGCCCTCTCCGTGTGTACTTTCAAGGCGAGCAACATGAGACATTAGAACCACGCACTGGAAAGAAAGACCCTGCACTGGCTTTATAAAACTCTAAACCTAACGCTGGGTGAACTGCTTTGTCACAGATAGTTTGATTAGGATATTCTATTAATCCTGCTTTCCATTTTTTTTTTACAGCCTCTCTTGTGACTTGACATGGTTCAGGGGTGAGTCATCCCTGTTTATGAAATTAAAGTAAGGATTAAATCTTGGGTTTAGCACATATTAACAACAAAAAGTATGAGACGTGAAAACTGCAGTCATGAAAACACCACTAATTGTCGTATTGTTACTTAGACTAAAGATGTAGGACTTCATCCTGTTTATTGTTGATGAAAATATTACAGCTACTTTGCAGCTAATTAGCTTAGCTTGTTAGCATTGTGCTCCATTTCCCTGTCATGGGTGGGCTATAGGCCGGCGCAGTGGTATTACATTACATTTAGCAGACACTTTTATCCAAAGCGACTTACAATAGAGGACATAAACATAGCATAGCACTTGCAGATACAAGGTGTACAGGAAATATACAGAACAATAGGTGCGACTGCTGACGGGTTAGCAGGGTTTTTTGTTTTATTTTAAGTGCTTTTGCACAGGGTCAGGTAGAGTAAACCGACACATACACACACACACACCACAGGGTCTACCCCGGGTCTGTGCAGCTCAGACATCAGTGCAGTAAATAGTCTTTAAAGAGGAGAGTCTTTACATGCTTCTTGAAGTGGTAATGGTTAGCAATTTGACATCACAACAAAAGAAAAATATTCTGGTTTTAACTCCCAGTATTTATTTTATTCTCTCTAGTACATATGGGTTAATTCTCCTTTTGGTGCTTCTGACCACAGTATTGATGAATACTTAGCTGCTAATGCTAATGCTAGGTACTTTTGTATCAGGTAAAATGCAGAGACTGGGGATAATAAAGAGAGTCAACTTTTAGTGCTAAATGCTAGTTTAAGGACTTGGTAAAATGGTAAACTTTACAATAAGAGTTAGACCAACAGTCTGTAAAAACTAACAATGAATTTATCTGTTTGGTGAATTAAGGATGGTCAAAATGTAAGCAATGTAACTATTTCCACTAAGGTCATGCCCATGCATCCTAATAATGAACTAACCATCAATATTATAAACAGTGGCCTCTGCGTGCGTGCATGTATGTATGTGTGTCTGCTTCATAACTGAAAAAACTGCACAGAGCTACGCTTTGCTTTTTGGAGTACTTATGTGTTTTGGGTCAAGGATCAGACAGACAAAAACAGCTTTTTGATACAACCAATACTTTTTGAGTTATTAGTTGTGTTTAAAATTATAATGAACTTACAGGTGGCCCATATCCATATAAATGGAACTACCAGGACACAACAGAAGAACCGGGTCCAGCTGTGATCCCACACTAACAAGGTCGGTCTGGTTCTCACTGTGACTCGGTTTTGCTCCACGGTCCCTGGTTAGACCCTGGCCTCTGGACCACCCCCTCTAACTGTTACAGGGTGACAGACTGTTCTGCACAGATCAGAGTTCAGCAGATCTGGACACAGGACACCAGTGAGTCGCAATAAACCATCATGTTCAGTCCTGTGGAAAAGTCTCCGGTTCACATCCATGTCGGTACCAAACAAAATGAAGGCCATTCTATTTCTTCCTAATATGTGTGCTACACCAGTAAGCTTAGCCAAGTCATGTGAATGTCATGAAGTCATACATAGTCACAATGTAAAGCCCTTTCAAAGTAAAATGTAAGGTAAGTATGAATGCATTCTTATCTGTTCTTTTTTTATTTCAACACAAAACAAAATGAGGGCCGCTCTATTTCCTCCTAATCTGCGTGTTACCAGTAAGCTTAGCTCCCCATTTGATCACCCATACTGGCTGTAGAACTCCTGGGGATTCCCACGGGTCAACACGCTAGTATAATATACTTTAATATTGGAACTTTATCTCCACTATGAGCCCTGCTAGCTTGGCCTAATCTGAAAGTCAACCCCTTGTTATTTGCCTTGAGTACATGCCAATCAATGTCTGCCAAATGACAGAAGATGTGAAGACTTCATTTTGCAGCCAGAGTGCAGGTAAGACTCCACTTTATCCAAAACATTTGGATCAAAGGAGGCAATTTTTCTCTCCGCATGCAATGGAAAAAAGTTTTGCAACATGTGCATGCTTACCCAGCTTATGGGTCTAAACTGTCCGCTAATCTGCAGAATATCAAAGCGTTATTTTCACGACTTGCAATGTCAGTCCTTCGTCTACTGTGACACTTTTTAGTCTCAGGAAACACATCCACGTTACTTGATGCTCAGAGCTTACATGTTGAATTTGCTCCTTCTATGGTGTCATCAGAACAAAGGGTTACATTAATACATGTGGTGAAGTGAACAATGCTATTCCTGTAGCACCCATGCTAGCCAAAATACATGGACAGCAGATGGAAAACAATCCAGCTAAGGGATCAAACGGGTCGGAACAAAATCACCGAGGTCCGACTGGAATTAAAACCCAAAGTGTCAGTTTAATACATCCATTAAAGGTTATTTAGTTGCTTCCTGGTTTGGGTTTGATCTGCTTTCTAGTGGATGTTTCAGTTATAAATAAGCTAGCAGCAAAAATGCATGATCGGGCAGTTTCACATTTGGGGTTAAGAGAGAGGAGAATCCACTTTCTAACCACTAACTTTCCCTTTTACCATCTGTAGCCTTAAGGCTGCCATCCTATCTTCATTTGCAGCCCTAAATACCTTCCGCGTAATAACGTAATAATTATAAAAATAATTACACCAAAGCACATCAGGGGGGTGTAACAGGGATATCATGACATGCTGGACGAGACCCAAAAATAAAACTGCTAATGCAAAATAGATGAACATGAAGGTAAACGTTGAGAGATAATATTGCAGCTGTACGGAGTGCCGCTCTCCACAACACAGACGCACGGCCAATGAAAACTCCAACACTGAGCCCCGAAGGAAAATAAAACACACACCCTTTCAACAACGTAGCCCTCAAACTGCAGTTACAGTGCGTGCCATTAAAAAGCCGAACAATTATGGAAACCATATTTCAGTTGTAATTGTCCACTTGATACTTGTGGAATTAAACTCGCATATTTCATAGTTACAATCCCTGTGATTTACTCTGTGGAACACAAACGTCGCTTTGTATTTTTTTATTCTATTAAGCCAAGATGATGTATTTCATGTTATAGCTGCTTGTAGTAATGTTTTAGCATCGACAGTCTTGTTTCAGTTTCAGTTAAACACGCTTGACGAATTAATGCAACCTGTTGGAAATCCACATTTTAGACATTTATCCTCATGACTGATGGAAATATTTGTAGTCTTTAGAGATTGTATAAAATCAGTGCGCGTTTTAACATTTCTAGAGATAATTTTAGTTCTGATAAAAAAATTAAAAAAAAATCCCCCAAACCTAGCCACCTCAATAAACATAATCATTGCCAAGGTCATCAGTCAGTTGTGTCTGTTGTAACTATGTTTTCCAACTAAGCTTTCCAAACACCCCCCAACTGCTCTGTATTTTCCATCCCACTGAACTGTGGAGCATGCACTAATACTTCAGGCTCATCATATCATGTCCTTTAAGTTCATCTATATCCAGTATGCTCTAAATCACTGTACAGAAGTGCTAATCATTTTCTGTGCACGAGGGCCAGTGTATAGTGAGATCAAAGTTAAGCTCAATCGTAGCTGGAATGTGTTACCCTCTGAGCTATTTTAAGGTTCTCCTTGCTAACTATCTGCCTTTTGGTCTTGATTGGAGATTAGCGCTGTTTTCATTCTGGTGATGAGTAAACATCCTTGCATTTATTTAGAAGCTCTGAATCCTGCCATCAGGACTAAGTGGATGGGCACCTGCTATTTTTGGAAAACTATGGCGAGGGGTAGTCTAAAGGGAGGCAGGCTTGTTTTATACCCTGATCAGAGTCTATAAATAAGCGTGCATGTGTGTGGTGGAAGGGCTGTTTGTGTATATGGGTGGTGATGTGTGTGTATGCGCACTGGGCCAATGGCTGTGCATCTGTGAGAGGCTGAGAAACTGAGACAGTCACACAAGTGAGTGTTGAGATATGACAACGTATACGGTTTCCTCATGTACAGTGTGGGTTTGGCAGTGAAGAGAGTGGGCCATAATTAATTTTCCAGGTAGTTAGTAACTACTTCACTATGTTAACATCTAATGCTATAATTATAAACTCTATTTTGAGAAAAGTTGGTACATTTTTTTTAACATAACGACTACAATTTGTGATTTATTTGAAATTTTATTCACCTAAAAAAAAAGTCCAAATGAAATATTTTCCATCTTCTCACCAAGTTGATTGTATTTCATACCCGTTAAGAAGATTAAATTAAAAGTTGCTACATTCAACGTGGCCAAAAATAGTTCCGACAGAGGCATGTTTACTGCGTTACGTCACTATTCCTTTTTCATGTTCATGTAACAGCATTCATGTAATGGCATTGTCCTACTTAAATAACCCTGGACTTTATGGAAAAACTTGTGAAGGTCATGGCAGCATATAGCATGTCTCATTAACATTCCAATAGATGCCTTCACATCGATGGCAAGTATGCAGGTCAGCCATTACACGGCACTGATGCGACGCCAGACCGTCACAGATGTTGGATTTTTCACCTTTAAGTGACAACAGTTCTTGTCTTTGTGCTTTGGTGTTAATAGACGTTGATAATCTGTCCACTCATCCATCTATTTCATCATATTGTTATTTATTCCACCTCTTCTTCACCGCTCCAGGGTGGTCGCCAAGTCCTCCCCAGGAAATTCCTTAATATTGAGGCCTGAACCACCTCAAACAGCTCATCTCAACATGGAGTAGTTAGAGTTCTACTCACAGATGACTGAGCCCCTCATCCTACCTCTACAGGAGAGCCCAGCCGCCCTACGGAGGAAACCCATTTCCACTGCGAGTATCCATGATCTTGTCTTTTCAGTCGCTAACCACAGCTCATGACCATAGGTGAGGGTAGGAACATAGATCTACCAGTAAATTGAAAGCTTTGCCTTTTGGTTCAGCTCCTTGGCCCTGATCCGTCTGTCGATCGGTGCCGTTTTTAGAGAAGGTCCCAATGTTTCTAGAAATACAGCTACTTACAAATCACTGGTCTGTATCAACTTTAAAAACCTGCCAGGTCACTTCAATTCAGCAAGATGACACGGCATATGACTTTTTCATTTAGCTTTTTTTGGACATGGATATTAAATGTAGCGTCTCAAAATATGAATGTGAACAGTGATAGTGAGTTAATTCCTTCATTTGTTCTCCTGCTGATGATAAAATAGCAAATTCCAATTAATCAGGTCTAAGTCTCTTGTTAAATGGAGTTTGTATCTAAAAAATTATAGATATTTGTTTAAAATACTATTAGCAGCCTGTAAAAAGGCTGTTACTAAAAAAAATGGTGCAGATTAGAACCACCTACAACGAACGACTGGCTACAAATTGTGAGTGGAATATTTGAGATGGAGATTCTGACCCATAAATTAACGAGTCATGTGTCATGATAAATGACAGAAATTAGAGATTCACCGGTACTACTTTCTTCCAGACAAAGTACAAATATTTACGTTTGAATATTTGCCGATACGGAGTACTGATCTGAGTACTTAGTAATCCCATTCCAGTTGTTGGTTCCTTTAAAATGTGCTTTATTGTGTTTGTCATTAGTCTGACTGGAACAAAGTGCTGCTACTGACATTTAATGTGTTGGAATGAGCGTCTGTCAATCAATCC
>JAPSES010000002.1:6420958-6437221 GCA_029822895.1 Maxillicosta whitleyi
TCCTCGTCCCTTCATCCCAGGCCTCTCATTGACCTTCCAGCTACTCATTGTCCCAAAGTGAGACTTGATTACTGGCCTAAGCCCTGTGAAGGTTCGCCTCAGTGGCCACAGCTGATCTTTTATACTAATTTCGGATTAATGCGGGGTCTGCAACACTGCGTAAACACAGCTACTGAGAAGGCCCCTGCCACACAGAGCTAAACATTAATCCTCCTTAATGCTGAGAGTCAACTTCCAGTCCTTATCAGAATTTGTCTTAATCTCTGCCTAGGCTGTACAAAACTCCACTGCTCAATAAGTAAAATGTAAACCACCGCACAACAAATGAGCCAATGAGCTGATCTAGCATAGGATACATTTAAAAAAAAAAAAAAAAAAAAAAAAAAAAAACAGCACTGGAAAAGAATAAAAACTGACCAGTCTTACCTTACAGATCCAGCTATCCAACAGCTACTCTAAAACTGCAGGTTTAATGTAGACGGAACACACACACATGCACATACAGCCTATACTTTTTGCCTCATTTTCACATGCTCTCACTTATTTTCTGAAATACTTTGCAACTTAACGTCTAGCTTCGCCGTGTGCAGACTTAAGACCGTCCTTCCGCAGTTTCAGCCGTTTTCAGTAACTTTCCCTATACACTCCCCGTCTGCTTTTTCTTATTTTTCCTCTCTCTGTCCGTTACCAATCCACTGATGTGTGGGTTTTGACCATGTGGGTCCTAGTCCCTGTCTAGTCAAGCGCCCTTCCCTAGACTGTGAGTGCTTGCCTGTAATTTTCTCAATATGAGATACGTGATATATTATTTCAGCAAATATCTAGGCTCAGTTCAGCTGCGAGTGAGAATACTTTGATTTACAAGTGCGTTTTTTTTTTTTTTTTGCGTCACAGAGGCTGGATCGAATGAATACATTGACATACGTGACTCTTTATTATAATCTTATATCGAAAGCGTGAAGTAAACTGAAACAAGTGCAGATTAGCCTCACAGGAGTCATATTTTTGGTCATATTTATGATATCTGCTTATTTTTACTCTCCTAACACTCATTTATGCAGATATCACAATTTGGTTAAAAACATGATGTAGGCTATTATGCTAAGCTATGTTCTTTCTTAACCAATAACATGATGTGCAGCTCAATTTAAAGCTGCCATAGGTGTAGATGAAGTAATTGCTGCACATTTTTTCACTTTAATTGGGATAAAAAAATAAAATCAGCTGCTGTGATTTACATATTTTAGCTCAACATAAGTTAAATGCATAAATAATATTACGAATAACACATTTGTTTTTGTTATTTTGTGCGAATTGAAACGTTTTAATTCATAATTCAGTCGTAGTACGTGAGCACGCCGTTTCAAAATAAAGGTGGTTTTCCCGCCTCATGCATCAATTGGAAAATGAGGAGCCAAGCCCTTCGGGTGAAGAACATTTCGCCGAGGCACCAGAGGGAACGAGGCGACTAATCTCTGCGCAGCCCTGTCCAACAAACAGTGCCGCAGAACGACATGTGGACCGTGTGTGTGGACTGGACTGTGTGCATGTTAAGCTGGTAAATGTAAACACAGTCGGCTGGGGGGGGAAAAAAAGAAAAAAAAAAAGAGAGGCCACATAATTATAAAGTTTTAAAGTAAATGCCAAAGCGAAGCGTAAGCTCTTCTAAAACAGAGAAGCATGGAGAGGAGAAGTCAGAATGGCGCGCACATACCTACATATATACTATGGCCTTAACAGGCCTGCTGTTTAAACTGACTTTTCACTTTCACACACCACAGCCTGGGTGAGACTCTGTTGACTTTTACAGTCTCTTTTTTGGCCACACTCTACTTTGCAAAACAAAATTATCCCATTCTGAGGTTTGGGGAAAGAGCTTTTAATTTAACGGTTGCATTTGGCAAGAATCTTCATCACTCCGAAAATTCATCACTCTGAATTTTCTGTTTTTTTTTTTTTCCACATGAAGATTCATCTCACTGCCCTGTAATTACGCTGGTGAGGAGATCAATGAGCTGGGAGGATTCTCCTTCGAACTTGGTTCAATAAGTTTAGTATTCTTTGAGAGGGTTCTGCGATACCTCTAGCCACTCTACATTATTCAATTTTTTACTGAGGTTAGCGCTAGTCTTTTATGAGCTGTGAACTGACCACAAATGTACCGACTAGTCCGTCCCAAAGTACATCCCTTACTCCTCTTCCCATCCTTTCTCAACTTCTCCTCTCAAGTCTATGGGAAAGGGCAAAAAACGATGGCAACAGCTTTAAAACGGAAAAATCCTTTAATGCAATTCCTACCTTATCTAAAACACCTACATATCTGTCTCCAGTCTGCGGCCTTTGAAAGGATATTTCATGCCTGGGATTGAGGGGGAAAATCTCCCTTCAGAAGCAGGGCTGGGAATGAGTTATAGGCATCTAAGAGGCTGGAAATCTCTGGGGCCTGACCATGGCTTTAGCATACAACACCAACCACGGCCAAGGGCTATAGAGCACAGCCAGCCCCCCGGCCCTTATTAAAGGAAGAAATATAGAGAGGCATGAGACGGTAGCGCTCATATTAAGAATTAAGAGGAACAGGTTTCACTTTTTTTCCTGATGTTTTTGGTTCACACGTGTTGAACTGGAGCCATACAGGTATGTTATTACAAAAAAATAATAGTAAATAATAAAATCAGTGTTCTAATTATCTTTGTGAAGTCGGTCCCTAAACCGCAAAATGTGGAGTATAATAGAACAAGGACATAAATGAATAATATAAAACATTCCAGCCACAGGGAAAACTTAGGTTAAAACTAAATATAGAGACGAGCAGTGGTTAAATATAAGCAGAAAATTGACAAAATCTCTCTTTCAGTCACTTCCCACAACTTAAAACCCCGGCATCTACTGTTCTACAATGTTTAATAACTTGCGAACCACTAATCCTATTAATACATTAAAATATTTGTGGTAAAGTTCAGTTTCTTTCTTTGTCATCAGATATGACCCATTTGGACGTTCAGAGGCTCTGTAGTTACCATGGAAACACTGCCCTCTTCAAAAACATTGATTCACTAGTAAAACCCATGGAGTTTGATAAATGACAGTAACTGTAGATGCTTATTTCAATATTGTTCATAGTAAAATATGCTGAAAATGTCACTTTTTCTTCACTTTTCTGATTTGTTATAATAACCTTTGAACTTACTCTAAGCTTTTATAATAACATCTACATAAAGAAAATACCTCGTTTTCATTAAAAAAATGCAAAATACAGTGTACAAATATAACAAATGGTGATACATGACTTGGGTAAGGTGAAATGTAAAGCAAAATAAACCACAAAAATAATTGTAGATCATTAAGGATTAAAAATAAATTCTGTAAATGAGGTAATTTTCTGTGTTACAGGATAAAATAGTAAATGGGGATAAATAACTGAGGTTAAAAGAAGAGAAAAATCATTTGGAGATCACCCCAAAAATATTCCTACTAAATTAGAAGTGGAAGAATATGTGTAACATGGGTTTTTGAAACAAATCACTAATGATATGTTATAATAAACATTCTAATAATTATCTCTCTCCTAGTGAACGCCAGTTAAATATCCTTGAAGCAACACTAAAGGTTCAACACGGAGCCAGCGTTCACACTCAGCGGTGGGTGAGTGGGTGTCAACATCATTTCAGTTTGAAACTTTTAACAATATTCTGCCTGTTACTATATGTTTTCCGCATTTCTAGATGCTATAAGTTGTAAAAATAATAAGCTGAGGAATAATATTGTTAGCATTTCACTTATTTTTCTTAAGAAATTTCAGGTTTTTCAGGTTATTTACATGGTTTTGAATGGGTAGTTTGTAAATGTAAACTATTTCATCATCTCATTTATCTGTTTTGCAATAAAGCTATGAAGAAATGTAAAGAGTTCTTATTGTTTATAGGCTATTATGTTATTATTTTACCAGTCCGGCCCATTTGAGATCAAATTGGGGTAAATTTTTGATGCCAATGCTGTAATAACTGTTAAGTTTAACTAAAAAATCTAAGTTTTCAGTTTCATTATCACTAATTATCCTTATCCTTAATGCAAAAAAACCTGCTGGAAACTGTTTTCAGCTTCACAGGGACATGTCTACAACTGTATTTTGTTTGGTTATGTTGTCCAGAAACAATTTACAACGCGGCGTCGGTGAACGTTTCACAGGTGATATTAGTAAGACATTATAATGCGACGTTCCTTAAATGGCGAAGAGCTCGGACTATACTGTATTTTTCCTCGTAGAGGTCTTGACGGGCTGAGACATGTCGTCCTGCCGAGCGTCTCGGTTATCTTTGCTCCTCTATTACTCTGACTTTAACACACTGGTCTGGTCAGGGCCAGTAAATTTTCCAGCAGAGGATAAAGTTCAAGAAGATAAAATCAAACAGATGTCGGTGTGAGGGTGAGTCTTCGTGACCCATAAAAGTGCTCTCATCAAAGAGCCGAATGGTTTGTTTTGAATTATTACATTGTTATCAAAAGGGATGGCAGCGGCGTGTTTGAGGAGGAACTCGATCTGTTTGTCTAAAAACACGGGCAGGCATACTCCGGTCCCGAGGAACCATGGGAAAGAGTGACAGCTGACAGGACGGGGCAGCTGGGGATGGGTCTGATTGACAGCCATCAGCTATCTTTGGACATTATGTTGACTTTGTTTAGTGGAGCCAAGTGTTGACCGTCTGGCACCTCGCTCTGCATGCCCGATTTCACGTAAAAACCTCTGCTGGCGGATGACGAAATAGCAAAATGACCTCAAAAAAACCAAACAAAAAGCGTCAAAAAACCAGTTCTATTTCTGACCATCTGACTGGGCCGTTTCTTTCTTCTAAGTTTCACAAATTAAAGTCGCGATTAGATCAAAAGTAAACCAGGTTTCCAGAAAAGTCCGTCTCGGTAAATGTTGGTTCTCTCTAGATTATTTCGCCACACATTGGACTGATTTAGTTTTACACCAGACGAAAGGCCCGTACCATTCAGGGTCATATATTCATGGAAAGTTCACGTTAAGGTTAAATTTTTGCCTTATCTCCTAAATCTTGTTTCAACTGATGAGAGGGGTTAAGTCTTAGACATTAAAAAGTTGCTTTCTTAAAGAATCCGTCCAAAATACCTTATGATGTATATGTAATAAAGGGTATAAATACAGAACATCTGAGCAAATATACACAAACTATTGGCATCTGTGTCCTAAATTAAGCTCTGAAGAATTTTCACCATGAAAAAGTGAGAGTGTTGTCTTTTGAAGGGGCAAAACAAACTGGATTTCAAAGTGTGTGTGACATGGGAAATTCAAGGTCAGCAACGGGGGAGGGAAAGTAAACGAACTTTCGGGGTTTGCACGCTAACCCTTGTGAATTAAAAGCGCGCGATTACACTACACACGATACAGTCGTTTTTATAACATGAAAATGCGCAATAAGCACAGAGGCTTTTCAGAGAGCATTACAATACATTATAAAAAAAAGACATTAAATATTGCATTCAAAATTCCTGCAGATTTTGGAAGGCAGTCATGCTTCTTACATTTCACAAGTATTACTCTACTTTACTGGAGTTAGGATCTCCTCTAGCTCACAGGAGGAACCACAAGGGTCTGGCTAGTTGGGATCACAAGAGGAGTTTTGATAAGCAGACCCCAGAGTGCTTTTGCTCCCAGCAGGCCAGTCTCACATTTGCAGTGTGGGGGCGGAATGCCAGTAGCCAGATTACTCACCACAGCAGTCAGTGCAGACTCTACAGCCCATTTTCAGTCCTTACGGAGGTTAGGAGAAGCTCTGCACATATGGTTGACGGCGCAGAGGTTGGTAATGTGGCAGATGCTGGTTACAGGATTTGACAAAGGTATACCGGGTACGTGTGGTTTAGAGTGGAAATAATGAATAGTATCACCAAATACAGCCACGGAACCAATTATTAGACCATCAAAAGTCATCAAAAGCAATCAAATACTAACTCCTGTGTGTGTCATGTGACTAAAACAGACAGAAAAGAAAACACAGAATGAATAAAAGCTGTTTTTGTCATAGATATTGATGTAAGAACTGAAGTGATTTTGGTTTTTTAATCAAGAAAACATGTTAAATGGATAGATATCAGCTCTGAAATTAAACTATTATGAGGTATTTTTGTTGTTATTATTATATTTGTCCAAACAAATGGACTTTTTAGTTGGACCAGGCATTAAAATGAAAAAGAAACTGAAGAAAATAAGGGCGGTCTAATAATTTTTTCTGATTGTAGAGTCTATGAAAGAGATGCTGGAGGCGTTGTTAGATCGTCTCCCAACTTTAAAATAGAAAATAAAACAACAAAAACAAAAACCTTCCTGATCTACAATGGTTCACCTAAGTGACCCTTAATATAGGCTATGTTAGTAAACTTTTATGATTTCCCACTGAAAGTTTTTATTTAACATTTCTCCTGGTAGTGTTGTATTAACAATAGTCTTGCATATTAACTACAAACGCTTATAAAAACTAGACTAAAAAGACAGAAAAATAGCTATGTCTGCATCAAATTGCAATTTAACATGCAGATATCTACAGTAAAACATCAGTTTGAGTATTTATAATCCACCACAATATTTACTCATGTTGGTGCTTTAAGTAAAATAAGTTCAAACTATTCATATTTATTTACTTATAGACTCACATTAACCATTAAAGACTATTTTTCGGTGACTTCCACATGATTTTCTCTTCTACATTTAACCTTTCCGTAGTGACTTATCCCCATTTATTATAATACTACCCTATGCATTTTGTATTTTTCAGTTAAAATGTGGTATTTTTTCATATGCAATTCACGATTATGTAGATGTTCATAAAAGCACAGAGTAAATTCAAAGGCTAAACTGATGAAAAAAAAAAGACATTTCCAGCCAAATATATCAGTAAATGGACATAATAACAATGACTTTTATTTGTCAAATATGGCGTTAATGTAGTTTGTGTTAATATTGTGGATAATGATGTTTCTATGTTCACTATAGAGCCTCTGAATGATGCACAAAAGCTGAGAAACTACATTTTACTTGAATTATTTACATGCATTGATAGAATTAATGGTGCAAAAGTTATTAAACATTTCATATCAGTAGCTGTTTTTAGTCACTTGAAGTGTTTGAGGGTTAAACTGTAACGTTACCACATGTGCATCCACAGTATTGAGTATTCAGAATGCTCCACAAAATAATATTTCCTCCAGCTGGTAACTTTAGACCAGAACAACTTGGAATAACTTACTCATGTTAAGATTGCTAGGAAAAAATAATTACAGAATATCTACATCATAGAAAGAGCTTAAGTTTGAAACGCAATATGTGCATAAAATCCAACCACTGTTTGTTTGAGACACATGAGTCTTAATGTTACATGGACGTCCTGATGCTCAGACGGTAAAAACGTACGACATGTATCTGAACCAGTTACAGTTTATGCTCCCAACATCCATGCTTTAACTCATAAAGAACCAGTGCTACGTTTCTCTATATTTAACTTTTTTAAAACGATTGATCAGTAGTTATTTCAATATTATCTTCTGTATTTGACATTTTTTCCCAGTAAAATCAGGTATTTTTCTATAAAAGTTGAAGGTTGTTGTATCAAAAACAGAGAAAACTGAAGAAAAACAGACTTTTCCCAGTAAAATATAACATTAACTGAACATAAACCTGTTTTTCAACCTTGGGATCCACTTGAAATTACTAGTAATTGATAAAAATAAACAAACGACACAATATATGATAAGTTAAGAGAAAGACAATCGCATACATAAAAAACATGACAACTGAAGCTGAAACTGAAGCACTGTTTATTTGTTCACTGTGGTTGGTTTCAGATGCTGCAGCTGTTTCATAATTCATAGTTTGAGTTGTTTTTTGTTTTATTTCCAATATTAATTGGCAGTTTTGTAAATACAAGCTGGACTGACTGTACATATCCTGATAAATTTTCACTTTATGCAGTAATTTGAACCTGGCTTTTCTGCGTCCATCCATAATAATATACATTATATAGACTAAATGTCTGAAATTAACATTTATTTGCAACATAGTATAGCTCTTACATGAAAAAAAACAAATTAATTTTAGAAAAAAAAAAGGTTGGAACCACTGGTCTATTCACTATTAATGCGACTAGATAGCTTAGAGGTCAACACAGTAAACTTTGGTGTGGAAGGTTGTCAGTTTGAATCCCAGGAGGGCCCTTGGGCAAGGCTATACATGCCTATATACACACCTTGTAAGTCGCTTTGGATGAAAGCATCAGCTAAATGTAATGTTCATATCAATGAGTTTTACTGGTGAATCAATGTTATAGAAGATGACAACGTTTCCACGGTAACTACAGAACCTAACCTTTCTTAAGTGATTTATCGCACATTCATTTCTCATGTTATCTTCTGTGTTTTGTATTTTATTAGTACAAATCTTGTATTTTCCAATATTTCATTTACTGATCATGAAGATGTTCATAAAAGCTCAGATTAAAGCTGAAGGTTTTTATATGAAAATCATTAAAAAAACTGCAAAAAATAACAAAAAAAGTGAGTTTTTCAGTCAAACCTCTCATTAACTGAACATAAACTAAACATTTCCATCCACTGTTATTGATCCAACTCCATGGGCTTTACTGGTGAATCAATGTTGTAGAAGATGACAGCGTTTCCATGGTAACTACAGAGCCTCTGAACATCCAAATGGGTCATATCTGTTGATCATGAAAATACTATTATTTCCACATATTGATAGAATTAATGGATCCGCAGGTATTAAACAGTTCTGATCAGTAGACGGTCTTCATCGCTTTACTGGTTAATGAAGTTTCAGTAAAGTTTCTATAATTTTGATGACTCATGTACCACACGGATCATCAGAATGCTGTCGGTTCTGCAGACTCTCACACGGTAAGATGATATTTCGCATTGACATTTAACAATAATCAGTGATTCTCAGCAGAGAGACAAGCTGTCAACAGCAGCAAGCCTCCTCATCTGCCGGAGGCGACACGGGCTCATAATGAGTTGCGGAGGTTTGCTCCTGGACCCCCTCCATCTTGCAGTTATTGATACAGTACGATGGGAAGATAGCTCTATTTTCTGCTGAGGTGAATGATGAGTGCAGCACCGTTTACATACTGTATTTTCCAGTGTTTGCCCTGAGGATGGGAGCCTTGGTGGAATTTGTATTGACTCTACAAATGTTTAATGAGCAAGCAGCAACAGCAGCTGGCTGCACAGCGCTGATGAAATGATGACACAAGACACAGAAGTGTTCCTGTGCAAAGCAGCAACCGGGTCCATGTAGCACACAGACCAGCACTGTATCGGCAAACAAAACACAAATGATCTTTTTCCCTTTATTTTTGCGACTGATTTTCATTTAATGTGACTTCTGCTATTTTTACTCATGTTTATATCGATTTTCAATGGTAGAAGAGGCACTAGATTAGATATTATTAAGTTATTGTACTGAAAATGTTTATAGATATGAAAGGGTTTGTTTTTCAACCCATAATAACCCAAACAGCCACTAAAAACCTAAAACTTATATATAAATAAAACTTGAATAACTGTTGAGCCACTAATTCTATCAATACATGTCAATAATTGGTGTAAAATGTGTATAAAAGGTTAGTTGTGGTACAAAATTATTATTTACAGTCAGAGAAAAAGTCATAGTCATGGATAAAATTCTTAATTTTTAATGTTGAGAGAAGTAAAGGGTATCTCTGAGGCATTTTAGAATTAATTTAAAGCAAACTAACCAATAAAATGATATGTATTACAATATTAATAAAAAAAAAATACCCAGACAATCATTGAAAACCAAAATCATTTAGTGATATAAAAAGTTAAATGACTGTCAGGCCACTAATTCTATTAATACATGCCAATAATTGGTGTAAAATGTTTATAAAAGGAGGTTAGTTGTGGTAGAAAATTATTATTTACAGTCAGAGAATGAAAAATGTGAACATTTAAAGTCATAGTCATGGATAAAATTCTTAATTGTTAATGTTGAGAGAAATTTAGTAAAAAGCATCTAACCAATACAATGATATTTATTACAATATTAATCCAAAAAACAACAGAATATCCACTGAAAACCTAAATCATTTACTGATATAAAAAGTTAAATAACTGTCGATCCATTAATCCTATCAATACATGTAAATAATTGGTGTAAAATACATGTTTTTCATCTTTTCACGGTCATCAGATATGACCCATTTGGACGTCCAGAGGATTCGTAGTTACCATGGAAACACCATCATCTTCTACAACATTGATTCACCAGTAAAACCCATGGAGTTGGATCAATGACAGTGGATTATGTTCAATTAATGATACAGTTTATAGAAAAAAATCCGCTTTTCATCCGTTTTTGATACAATAACCTTAACATCTGCACGATCACTTAATTAAAAATATAGGAAATTACCTGATTTTCACTTGTGTACGCAAAAATACTGAGAATAATATTGCAATAAGAAAAATCCAAAATGGAGAAAAAAAATTACCATTTTGGGAACTGTCATAAAAATAGTATTTGGTCTTTTTATGGGTTAAATAGGAAAATAATGACTATTTTTTTTTTTATTTTATAATAACTAATATAATATTTAACCAATAAAATTATTACAATTTATACTCCGAATATGGTTAAGTTTAATAGAAAGCCATAAATCTAACCCTTCAGATTATAAAAAAAAAAAAAAAAAAAAAAATACATAAAACCATTAGTAAGAAGAATAATGAGAAAGAACGACGCTCTTTCATTCCATATGATCAGTGGCTCGACAACAGTAATACAGCTTTAACACCGGGCCACCAGGCATTGTGTCATTCTTTAAGAGAGCGTGGGCAACCACAGTCCACAAAGCTAACCCTGTCATCTGGCAGCAGATTTGCAAGAGAGATAAACGGAGATCCTGCAGGGGATCAAACCCAGCCTCTATCTCTAACAGAGGATTTAGCCAGTAGAGACTAAAGGGGCTCGAGCAGAATTACTGTGTATGGAGCCTGAATGACTCGACGCGTTTACCCTCAAAGTTGGTTGCTTTTGTGCCTGGATACTGTTTAGCAGGATCGCAGAAAAGATAAAAATGCATTTTATTCTTTGTTGCAGGTTAACAAGCTGGTCCGAGGCGAGGAGCTGAGGGAAAAACAGGGAACGAGACAAGGTTAATTAACCACTTTTCATCTCATCCCCTGCACTTCTGCGGATCTGATCTGACCGTTTTGCATTAAATACTGAAATTAACTCTATTCTGATTGAAGGAGCTGAAGGTTAAATGACATGAACATTATGTTTAGTAGGACTTAGGTCTCCAAAAGCAGCCTCTACTAATGGGACTGATAAGAAAACATTTATTTATCACATTCTGGCCTGAACTGACATTTGTAAGATTTTTTGATTTTTATGAAAATTGGTGTTTGATGATGTTAAGAGCCAAGGATGAACCTGTGAAAATCCATTAAAAAAAGACCTAGAATCAAGTTTTGTTCCTTTTTTAACCACATATTCATCTCAGTAGTTTTTTTTTTTTTTTACAGTTATTGAAGCACTTCCCTACTTTAGGAAATAATTAAGCAAATCATTTACTGTTAACTTTTTAAAGCTTATGTTTATTATTCATAAGATATCATTTACTGTTATTAGAATTAGAATCATCCTAATTTGCCATATACGTAGATACATACAAGGAATTCTTTGTTGGTTGTCTGATAAACTGTAAATATAAGATATAATTATTAAATGTTGTATTGTATAATTTTATAAGCTGCTATAGTATTAGAAATTTTACCCTTTTGATTTTCTTTTTAAGCTTTACCTGAAAACCCCCACCTGGGTCTGTGGTTGTGTCATAAAACTTACTTTTTTCTTGTTTATTTTAATATCTGGTCCAACTAAATGTACATTTATTTGGACAATTATAATAATAACAACAAACATATCTCATAACTGTTTAATTTCAGGGCTGATATCTATCCATTTAACATAAAAAAAACAAAATCACATCAGTTCTTACATCAATATCTATGACAAAAACAGTGTTTTTATTCATTCCATGTTCTCTTTTGTGTCTGTTTTAGTCACATGACACACACAGGAGTTAGGACTGGATTACATAACCATTGTTTTTGATGGTCTAATATTTGTTTCAGACTATTACAGTCATTTCTTATTTGTTTATTAATACAGTAAAGGGTAAATATAGTTCACTGGCAGGAATGAACCTTAATGCTATGTGCAATCGTAAAAAAAAAAAAAGAAAAAAATGTTCTAACAGATGTCGTCTAATTAGTTCCTTCTAAATCTGGACATTTAAAAAACATTATTTCTTATATACTTTATTAACATTATTGAGACGCCCTTCGTGTACTTCTGGGTGAATTGTGCTCTTCGGAGCCTTCCGTGACCTTTTTCCTGGTGCTCGTATCAGATTTTGTTCTTGTTAAAACCATTGGGGTCCACACTCTTTAATACTATTATTAGGCGTTTAAGTGAGAGGTGTGGAGTCGGATGCTGCAGTGTCAGCTGGGTATTCGGTTCTGTCGACCAACCGAAGTAGAAGCCAATCAAGCCAAGGTTAGGACTTTCTAAAAGCAAGCCAGTCCAAAGCACATGTGAGCAGATGAAGCCACAAAATGAATTATAGGTGTAACGGACGCTCTTAACGACTAACGAAAGCACGTGACGCTAAAATTAACGCATGTTTTTCCACATTTCGGTTCATTTCAGTTGTAGAAGAGGCGTTTCAGGGCATCGACGTGGACTCTAAGCAGCTCCGTGCTCCTATTGTCCACTCATATCTGCCCCTTGTGTAAACTGTAGACAGCCCATCCCAGCAAATCCACTGAACTCACTGAGAATCTGGATCGCGTGAGGACTCTCATGACCTCGGAATGAAGCTGAAAAATGAAGCGATGGCCACACCACGCCTGTTAATTTTGTAAATCAAGACCCGTTTGCACACTTTTGAGACCATAGACGGGTCAAATAGGGGAAAAAAACCTATAGAATATTGCATCTTTTCACACTAAAACTCACACGTTATGGGAAATCATCTTCTAGGGTATTTTCATAAATCGTTTTCCTCTTACACTCACACATTATAATCTTCCGGCTGAGCCTCCAACACAGAGAAAATCATTAAAATATACAGTACTGTGCAAAAGTCTCAGGCCATTTTTAGCTTTGTTGCTTTATGTTTTTTTCTTCAGATGCAACAAGAAAATACGGCCTTAAAAGACATACAAAAACCAAACTAAATGGGTTCTAAAGGTTAAAGTCACTGTTTAATATGACCTCTGACCCCATGAGAAGAAGCGGCACAATTAGAAACATGTGCCGTGTCGAATGAAACCTGGTATAAAAGAGAAAATTAATGCAATAAATGTCATATTGTTGGAACTAAAGGGTTAAATACATGTTAAATGTAAAGGGAGGTCACACTAAATTTAACCCCATTTAGTTTATAGAAGCTGTTTTTACCCTGAAACTTTGGTTTTAGCTGTTATATATATATACTTCACATATAACAGATTAGATCTAAAAATATATATGTTCTGATGTATTGTGTGTGATTATATTTGCTGCTTTTGTATGTTTGGATTATATGTGCGGTCTGTATGATTGTACTGTTTTGTTTTATTTTTTTTTCTCTTTATTGATTTATCAGGTTTTAAAACTGTCTCTTTAATATATGTGCTGTAATATATTGTTTTTTTAGGGTGCCCATTGTCAGACATTCTAAACACATTGGCTAAAACTGCCTTTTTTTTTTTTTTTTAATGTTATTGATACAGTAAATTAAGTGGGATTGTACAGGATATAATAAACTAAATTAAACTATATGTGTGGACATTAGAACTTTACTAAACCAATAAAAATAATATTAAACGAGGACTTATGTGTATTTTTTTAATTGCACTTACAACATCTAATATTATTATAAAAAAAACTAGTAAAACATCTAACATCTTCCACATTTGGTGAGATTTTTCAATTTATGTAAATATTTTCTTCACTTCAATTCAAGCAATAAAAACACACATTACACTAACCATAAAGCCTGACTGAACAAATCAATAGTTTTTAATAAGAGTCAAAATACAAATGGACCATATATGACATTATTACAAACTGTCATATAAAGCATTGATTTAAAGCAGGGCTGTCAAACTCATGTTCGTTCAGGGGCCACGTACAATATGACCAATATGACCTGAAGTGAGCGGAATCATTAAAGTAATAACATAACAATATATAAATAACATCTATTCCAATATTCGTATGTCTGACTTTTATGTTTTAAAGTAGAAAAAAGTTAAATTATATTATCAAAAATGTTTACATCTAGAAAGTATCCTTTAAAAATATGTGAAAAACATGAAGAAAATGAAATTTATTTAGAAAAAAAAGCGCAATTTTAAGAATTTATGTGTTTATTTGGCCCCAGCTTCTCATTTTAACATGTTTATAACAACTCACAGATACACAAAACATTTAATAACTTAATAATAATATTTGTACAATTAGACTTAATTATTTTAAGACATATTTCTTCAAGTTGGGCACATTTTTGTAAAAGGCGAATTTATAAATTACATTTTTTGTGTTATTTTAACTTTTTGTTTTACACTAAAAACAGAAAAAAATGGTTTTCAATATTTATAGTTTATTATGATAATGTTTTACTGGTCTGACCCAGTTTAAATGAAATTTACTTGACATTATTTTAACTTCCTTGATTGTTAAAATCTTTAGTGTAATTTTTGCATTTCATTAATTCATCAAATGGACCAGATCGGATCCTTTGGCGGCCGGTTTTGGTCGCGGTGCCGCATGTTTGAGACCCCTGATTTAAAGTTTGACTTTAATTACATTATTACATTTATCCATGTGTTTTTCTGATTTTGAATATCCTTCTGACTACCTAGCAAAGTGAAAGTTTTAGCTTTTCTTTTCTTTTTTAAACAACTGTCTTGATCAGAAACTGTATAATCTGGCAGTTTTTTCTGATATGTTTTTTAAATAATTATTTATATTTTTATGGAATATCCTTTGCAGTGAACAGTATTTTTTTTTTTATTTATTTAAAAATAAAACAATTAAACTTTTGTCCACTACATGTTGCTGGTTGTCCATTTGGAATGAGAATAAAAACAGAGAAAATACAATTAAAATGCAAAAACACCACTATGTAGTCTTTCCAGTTTGTTCCATTAATTTCACATAATCAGGAATAAAATGGAAAACATGCAAATAAGTCGGTGAAATCCCTCGGTCTGGATGGTCTGTGTACATAGGAGGTCAGAGTTGCAGTGCAAACTATTAGCCCACTCCCCAACCCCTGTTGCACAGCACAACTTCTTATTACTACAATAGTGGTTTCACCTTTTCAGTTTAATCATTCCAGTAGATATTAAACTCTCCCGGCAGGCTGAGGGCTATATAGTGTAGGGATTTACTGAGGGATTTACATCCTCCTTTCTGCTAGTTCAAATCTCTGTGTCTTCTCAGATCAAATTATCATAACCATCATCGGGCACAACTCCACCATGAAAATACAGTGGAGGAAAAACGCCGTCAGCGATTCCACGTCCTCCTTCCTTTCTATTGTGCGCTGCTGTGTGGTGGAGTTTTATCCCGTGGTACCGGAGCCGCCGTGGAAAACACGAGGAAGACGTGTGATTGATATGAAAACGTCCCTTTGCACAAGCCAGTTTATTATATTTTACGGCGTATCGACACACGTTTAGCCTCGGTATGATATGGAAGTACATCGTCATTGTCAGTATCTAACAATACGGACAAAGTTGTTGATTAATTATAAGTTTAAATTAAAATTGGTGCAGTTTCAGTGAAATTTAAGGCTTTTTAGTTAATTGAATACAATTTTTAAATGACTTTTTTTTTTTTTTTACCCGAGGAGATAAAAGATGAATTTTTTCTTAATTTTTTACTGTTATGAAGAAAATATTTGGTTTCTTGCCCATAAATAGAAAAAATAAAAAAATACAAGTATATTTAAAAAAAATTAAAAATACAAGAAAAACAAGAATATTAGACCAACATGAGTGCTGTTACAGACACCTGACAACATTAGTACCATTACTTCATCATTCCTTACATTAGTACCATTACTTCATCACATTAGTACCATTACTTCATTACATTAGTACCATTACTTCATCATTCCTTACATTAGTACCATTACTTCATTACAT
>JAPSES010000002.1:6438244-6459635 GCA_029822895.1 Maxillicosta whitleyi
CATTAGTACCATTACTTCCTGGTACCAAACAGAGCAGGTCCACTCACTGTTCATACACAGGTGGACCTTACAGACCCCGTAGACAACATCGGACCTGAAATTGTTGCCTCACTCTAATTGTTGCTGTCAGTGTCTTGTAATGGATGCAGAAATGACCAAAAATAGTCACTTGCCCGATAAACTGTCAAGGATCTTCAAAACTGTGCAAAACTAGCATAAAGCATTTTCATGGGGGCCGCGTCGATGTTATTGTTTTGAAAAGTGAAAAAAAAAAAAACATCTCGGCCGGGGACTGAAAATTCATTAAAAAAGGAGGCGAAAAAGAACCAAAAACAGAGACGGAGTAAAAGTTTTCATATGGGCGAGAGGTTTTCCCACTTTCATCTATTACGGCGTATTATATATCCAACTTAATACATCATCAAGGGGGTTAACACACCATCGCGTGACTAGCTGTGATGCTATAAGACTGAGAGTAAATTAACGTGACGCGGCAGACCTCTGGACCCTTGATGAACGTGAAAAACCTTTATTATTATTTATTTTATTTTGGGTGTGTAAGCTGAGAGCAGACGGGGCGGGTCGGCACAATGTCCGGATTGTTTCATGCTGCACGCAACTTCATATTGGAAAAGAGGGAGAGATGAAGGCTTTCACCTATAGGGGCACCGCTTTACTTTTCAATCTTTAAACCTGAATATGGCTAGTGTGGGAAAAAGTGCGTTTTCCTCCTCTTTGCCTCCGACTGCAAGGGAACAGGTCAAATCCTCTGCCAGGTGCCCCAGGCTATTTTTCCTTCCCTCTCTCTCTCTTTTTTTTTTTCTGAACACCTCCACACCAAGAGAGCAAAATCTCTGTCAGAAGACGGAGGAAGAGGAGGAGGAGGAGGAGGAGGGAAGGCAGAACCACTTCTGTTTTCACTTTGTGTGTGTGTTGAACCCTCTGGGGCTGAAATAATTAAGATCAATATATATGAAAGTTCACGATAGCTTTTTTTTTTTTTTTTTTCAAAGTTGGTTCATTTCAAGGTAATTAAAGCATGATCTGGATCTCATGCGAGTCTGCAAAGCCTCATTGACACACTGTACCATTGGTGATGGGCTGATTTATGAGCCGCACAGCTTCAGCGTCTGCTAATTACTTTTCGGTGGTGTTTGTACCTGGTGCTACTTTACGTTTGGGATAATTATTGGAGTCGATACACATGCGCACACATACAAATAATGCCTCTTTTACTTTGATGCATTTTGTTTTTACACATAGAGATCAATAATATTGATATAAATGCAGTTTTACTCCTTAGTTCCTACATATCACCCTTATCATTAGGCACAAAAGTAATAATTTCTTTAATTAAATCATAAAACATATAATAGATGGTTTAGAAATAGTTATATTAGCACTATTTTCATACCAATTTAAATTTGTATTAAAATACACTTCACTGTTGCCCATAAAGTTGGAATAATTTTGCTTTCATATACATTTCTATTCATTTTTTTTTTTTTACATCTGTAATCACATGAAATAATTACATACAGTTAAACAAGATTAAATCACATTGTGACAATTTGATGAGTCAAGGTTAAAAAAAAATTATTCCAACTTTATAACAGTGTATGATGTGATGTCATCAGTTGATATATATATATATATATACACACATACATATATATATATATACATACATACATACATACACACACACGTTTTAGACTGTATAGTTTTTGGACATTACAAACTAAATTAAAGACATAATTCTTAAGAGGAGCATCTGTTTATACATGTGCATTTTGCATAAGCATGTAAGTTAATTCTAAATCCTGATGTTTAATTAGTATAATCCAATTACGGATTGAAACAATATAAAGTATGCAATATGCTGATGCAATGTGACCTCATGCATGTGTTTTTTCTCATTGTTTTCATATTGAGGCTTTGAGTTAACTTATGCACAAACAAAACAGTGAATAAGACATTTTTATGTTTGTTTGAGATAAACTTTTATTGGTATTAAAGTTATGAGAGGTATTAGTTATAGTTATGAGGATAAAGAAATGGCCACAGCAAAATAACAACAAAATAATATAGTTTTTTTTTATTAAATTGCTAATATAAAATAAATGCTAACATGGGCAAATTAATTTAAAAAAAATAATAATTTTTTTTTATATTATTTCACAGATTTTTACATGAAAAAAACAAACAAAAAAGAAATATTCCAGTAACAGGCTTCTAATTTCTAACTATAAAATGACTTCCCAGCTGTTGTAGGAGTTACTGCACTGTTGGCCGTTCTAATGTTAAATAAACTTACGCCAAAACCAAAGCGGTGAATGAAATATCACTGCGAGCGTTCAATAATCAACTTTTATTGGTTCTGAGAGTCTGTAGATCAGGAAATGGTGAAAATACATAAGAGTGAAATGACTGAGATAGTTTTCAGTTCGAGCAATGACAAAAAGAAGAAGCAGCAAAAACAACAACAGAAATAAATTGCAGCCGTGTGGTTTTTACCTGCCGGCATCGAGATGATATCATTACTGAGCTGAGCATCTGTGTCCAGAGTGACACCAGTCCATTATACCGACAAAGCCCTCCACTCCTGCCCCTCCACCTCTCACAGGTCACCTTGGGGAGGATTCAACAACCCAGCGAGCCCACCAAACAACACCCTTCCCATCATGCCTTTGTTCAACCCAATTCCACCTGGGATAGATACAAGAGGATTGGAAAGAGGCTGAGGAGAGGAAATGTGTGTGTGTGTGTGTGTAGTGTGTGTTAAAATGTTGCGGTGTGCGTTTGTTGCATGGACGAGCAGCTGTCCCGGGCTTCTTGGTGGACGGCTGCAGCTGTTTCGGCAGCTTTGTGTTGATAAAGGCGGTGGGACTGTGGGGAAAGTGTATGGAGACCATGGAGATGGGAATACACACAAACACATGTGGGCGCAAACGCACTCAGAGACCTTCACAAACACATGTATCCACACCTGCATGGAAAAATGGGATTTTTTTTTTATTTATTTAGTTTTTAAATTCTGTTATAATTCCTGTAACATCAATTATTCTTTAATATGACAGAACTAGCCTGGATAATGTCTGTCAGCTGACCCAACAGTGCTGCATCACAGTGTGATTACGTCCTGTTAAACCTCAGTTATTTTGCACTGGTTATTGGAGTCTGGAGTCATTTGGTTGTTCTGAAAAGCATCAATAAAACTGGAAAAAAAAAAAAAAAAGGAAAAAAAAGCATTTTACATGTGAGCATGTGACAACTACTCTGCTGTAGTTCAAGTAAAGTTCAAGTTTTTGCAAATTATCTGCTTGAGTGAAACAAGTTCTAAATATTTTATACTTTTACTGGTTGAAATTCTAAGATAAAATGACATATTAGGGAATAAATAACTTTATGTACATTGATTTAATAGATTTATAAGTCTTACAATAGAGATCTTCACAAATACATGTATCCACACCTGCATGGAAACATGGGGTTTTTATTTATTTATTTAATTCTGTTATATTTCCTGTAACATGAACTATTTTTTAATATGATTGAACTAGCCTGGATAATGTCAGCTGACCCAACAGTACTGCATCACAGTGTGATTACGTCCTGTTAAACCTCAGTTATTTTGCACTGGTTAAAAGCTCTGAAATGGAAAGAGTCATTTGCTTGTTCTGAAAAGAATAAATAAAACTTAAAAAAAAAAAAAAAAAGCCTTTAAATGCATTTTACATGTGTACTCTGCTGTAGTTCAAGTAAGTAAAGTTCAAGTTTTTGCAAATTATCTGCTTGAGTGAAACAAGTTCTAAATATTTTATACTTTTACTGGTTGATACTTTAAGATACAATGACATATTAGTGAATAAATACCTTTATGTACATTGATTTAATAGTTTTATAAGTCTTACAATAATAGGAAACTGAATACACTGAAAAAAAAAATCATAGAATTACACATTTTGATCCAATACTGCATACTTTAAAATTGTAGCAAACTATTGTGACTCATTTATTCATTCATTTATTTTATTTATTGTACATTAATTCACATTGCTGTAAGTTCAGAGTGACTCTCATGACTTTCGCCTACAAGTAATAATACACGAAGAAAATGTACTCGATCAGCACTAAAGATAAGAAATATGACAATTGTACAAGTAAAAGTAATGTGGGAAAATGCCGGTAAGATATTTGTACAAATAAAATGGAATACAACAGCTGAAAACTCCATCTGTGCTTCTGTCAGTAAATTTAAAGCATTATCTGAGGCACGGTATAAAGGTGAATGTACAGAGTAACACCCCTGTGATTATCCTATATCTGTTGTTTTTTGTTTATTTGTTTGTTTTGATGATGATGCCTATGTCATCATCATTTTTATTTATTTATTCATTTAATTATATTTACAGCAAACAAGTGATGTATCAACATTGGCTGTTTTATGTCTGGTTTCTGTCACCTGCGTCAAGACTGCAGATGAAAAGAGAAATTATTTTTACAAATTCTGGTATATTTACATGGGTATATTTTTTTTATTTTATTTGTTATACAAGTGTTCAAAAATAAGCACAGCCCCTATTAAATAAACCAATAAACTTCAGCAAGTACTCAAATAATGGAAAATAAAACGGATTAACTCCCAAAATAACATTTAGAAATATTTCATTCTATGCATATATTTAATTTCTATACAGCTATGAAGGATTACAGTAAAAAGACACATAACTGTAACTGTAATAAGCCAATGAATATCATCACAAACATACCGTATGAGCGACAAAAAAACACGAGGTGAGCGGTTGTGGTCACAAAACGCGGTTCGAGTGCTTCTGTTGAATGTGAAACCCTGTACAATTTAAGTACTCCACTAATGCAGCTACAAGTAGGAGTTTCACTTTAGTCACACTAAAGCCAACCATACAAATGTATGTACTCATGGCATCCACACATTGGGCTATATAATGAATTACATAAGTGGTGTTTAAGCACCTAAGTCACAGGGATCAGCGTGTCCTGCCGTGTCCTCTGCACGCCTCGCCTTGGATTAACCAAAGCTGGAACAGCGTAGGGTCACCGTGTGCCACCTAATTTACAGCTGCCATCCCATGTTTCCTACTGTGGGCACTTGGATGGCATGATGTGAGACATGGATGCCTGCATCAGGCTGTTGTTATGATAAATTTGGAAACAATACCCATAGCCACGCAGATACAGGATGATTAATTGCAAGCGTTCCTAACCTTTTATGGCAAAGACCGGCGTGGCGATAAATTTATGTACAGCTGTTTGACTCGCTCATGTGATCGCTGGTCAATGCGGACGCTTGTTTCAACACACCATGTCATTTCTCTGTATATACAGGTGTGAAGTGAGTGAAAACTGGAAAGAAATAGGGATGTGCATGAATGAGGGATCAGGGTTCTAGGTAGGATTTTATTTTAGCGTAGTGGGATGGAGGGAGCGCAGTGACCGGGGGGTGGGGGAGTTGCGGAAAACTCGCTCGTTGCATGTTTTCTCATCTGAATTTCTACGTTCGCCACCAAAGACTGACTCTACGTCACCGACCATGGTGTAGTTTTCAAATAAATAGTCAAAAGGCTGTTATATTGCATTGAAAATTTAACGTAGCGGGAGAAAATTAGCATAGCGGGTCAACATAATAGCGTAACGGTACTTTGCACTAGCTAGAACCCTGGTGATTGATTTGTCAAAATGTGAGCATAACAGCTTTTTTTTTTTAAAGGGATGGAGATTTATTTTTTATTTAAAACAGATGCAGAAACAACGTTTAAAGCCAGGGATGCCATGAGGAGGAGAAACACAACGATAATTCTGAAGGCCCATGACTGACAGGGGAGCTAGAACAGAGTAGAATATTCAATTATTTATGCAAATTATTAACTTAATAGAATGTTTGTTCCACAACACATTCGGGTTCACAGTACATATATTTTTTTTTCTGCAGGTATCAGTAAATCTAATTTAATGCCCCCTTTTTTTTTATTGCCACTTTAAATAAACTTACTGTCCAACTGCAGATACAGTTCACAGATGGTTTACTGTTGATGGGCTTTAACCAGGTTCTGAATAGTTCCTCCTCCCACTACTATGATTAAAACTTAGATTTTCCCATTTTTTCTTGACATTTGCTAATATTTCCTCTGGTCTTTTTTGTTACAGCATGAGGACGCTCAGTTTGTTACATTGGTGTTATGACGTCATGTATCGGCCATAAAAGGTTCCACCTGTCAATCATCAAGCTATACTTTGGATCGACGTTATTAAATGTTTATATAATTCAAAAGAAATTGTGAATTTTTTTTTTAATGCCTCTAGACATTGAATTTAATGTTTTTTAATGCCATTTAAGACCTTAATTGGTGCAACAAGTATTTAATATACACTTATATTGTCAACTGGTCACTTCATAGTGTCAACACCGAACACTTTAAAACAATAATTTGCACTGATACTTTATCTTATCTTGTTTTTTAAATGTCTATCCTCATATATATCTTAGATATGCCTCTTTTGTTTTGCATTAGGTGTCTGTATGTCTTTCATTGTGCCTTGTATAATGACAATAAAGATCCTTGATTCTTAATGACCTGCTGTATTATTGTATGTATTAGTTGTGCTAATGGCACCATTTCTGCTCAAGTGCTACATATGTTAAGTCTGAAAAAAAGCATTTTAAAAATAATGATAGGATACACTTTTGCATGTGTATACTTTGTTCATAAGCTCAGTTTATTTATTATGGTTTGGACTGAGGATATATCATAATAATAACAATAATATCATGACTCATTGACTTAAATTGGGCGATTATTCAACTTCAAAAAGTATTTACAATGCCCATCCTCCATTGGAAGAGAGGCAAAACAGACATTTCTGTGCACAACTACTTGGCAAATATAAATATAATTTCCTCCTGGATGTGGCTGAAAGTGTTTCAGCTCCATAAGTGACTCTTCTGAAACAGTAGAACTAAACATCCCTGCTCTTCATACAACACCTACATCATCTTGTCTCATTAAACTTAACAGTTTTTGCAGGTTATGCAACAAATTAATCATTTAAAAAAACAAATCTGTGTTTTATGATGCATGATTTGATAGCAGCTGCACAAATGATCCGTTTCTGTATCACTTATTGTTCTTAATTTACAATAAATTTCATTAACTGTAAGGATGGGAGTTGAGAACACAGCATCCATCCTGCCTTATCAATTCCTGTTATTGATGCCCGTTTTCTGACATTTGCGCATTGCAAAAGAATGAGATCAAACCAAATGAGTCAAGGAAAAAAGAAGAAATGGCGTCATATCACAATGAAAGATGACAATGTTGTAATGTCTGTAAAATGATCATTAAAAGAATGGGTGGAACATTTTATTATGATTAAATTCCAGGGGTGCAGAGTAATTAGCGCTTCGCACGAGAGCCACTGCTTCTCAGATAAGCACATTCCAATAATCTACAATAAATATTCCGTTTCATAATGAAAATTACTGCGGAATTTCGAAAAGTACTGATAAAGAATCAAGCCGATAAGTCAAATCTGTGATGAAATCAACATAATATCAATAAATTGCATACATTCGTGTGTTCCTACTCAGCCACATCTGAAAAAACATTTGCAACAAGTGCAATAAATGATGAACTTTAACGTCCGCATACAGTCAGATCATATTATCAGCACTTATTTTGAAGTAGGAACCCCATGCTGAGTGTTCTAGCAGTGGATGGGGTTGAAGGTTGGTATAAATATCATGTCACAGCAGGTAAATATAGAGCTTCATTCAAATGCCCAAAGGTTCAATAACTTATTGTAACTTAAAACCTTGATAGCGTCTCAAAGGTGAGGATAAGTTATACTGTCTCACACTAACATGAAAGTGGCAGTTCCTGTCTGACAAATTGTCCACAGTAGTGCACACTGAATGTGATAACGTTGTTAAAAAAAAAAAAAAAAAAAGGAAAATAAATATCTACAGCAGGTCAGTGGTGTGCCAAAGTAAAGAAATATCATTCCCAGAAGCTTTGCTAAGGATTCGGGGAAGTCTTTGGAGTTAGATGCAAGGTTATACAGAGGGCAGCCAGAACGGGTGTTTAGTTTGGTAGACGAGTTGAGCAACAGCCGCAGAATGGTAGATACAGAAACCGAGTTCACCTTGCATGAGATAAATAAAAAAATGTATTTAAAAAAAAGAAGACGAAGGCGATGGTTGAACACAAGAGCGAAGCGTAATATTGAACAGCGGGGTGATAAAAACAGTTATGAAACAAATAAAACAACTTTTTATCCTACTTTTTTTTTTTTTGTGTCTATCTGAGAAAACTGGAGATAATTTGATCTGAGAGTGGTTCACCTGGGAGAGTTGGCTGTTCTGACTGCGGGAGGATTTGTGAACTGGCTGTAAGGCAAGTTCACAAGAACACACAAACTCTTATTAAACTTCCTGTTTTTGCCAAGTTCGTGCACGCGCATGCATGTGTCCGAAGACGCACACAAAAGTAGCATTTAGCTGACCCCTCTGACCTCAGATTTGTTGCCGGTCAGGGATAAATTTAATAAAAGAAAGAAAGGAAAAAAAAAAAAAAACTCCTTTTCCATAATGGCTGAGTATTACTGGGGTCATAAATCGGCATTATCCTTATATGGCAGCGATGATTGCTTGGCTATAACACTAAAGCTACTGCTGGAGATCAGTGTCTTCTACTTCAAGGTCAAATGAGGCAACGCAAATATCTGTCACATAACAAGTAGGAATGATTGAAGCAATTGACCGGTGTTTGACACATTTAGGCATCAGTTCACCATCGTTTGCTTTTTGCTTTTGTTATCGCATTCACATTGAAGCACATGTCTATGAAAAAAAAAAAAAAAGTGATACAGTACCCAAAGGATCCATAACCACGACCCTCTGCCCAGTCAAATCCCATCTTCATCACAAGTGTGTGTCCTTATTGTAAAACAAAATAAAGCAAACGTAAGTAAAAGTAAATGGGTTTTCCTATTGAATGTTATTGCTTTAGGAATGGGTGCAGATGGCTATTGATCTGCCTCATCCTTGGCCATTACCACTGGGATGGCAATCAGGGAGGCCCAGTGGTTTCTGGGTAAACAAGCATTTTCTCCTCTCGTGGCAGAACACCGTAGAGATTGAGAGCAGTAAAAGAGGCTTGGAAAAACATTTCAGGTGGTCTCCCCTGTGCGGCGAACAGGACAATTGAAATCATTATTTATTTATTATTATTTTATTATTATTATTATTATTTGTCTGCTTACTTTAGCGTGAGAAGAGATATATGCTCCAGGGGCAGTTACAAAGAGCGAACGGTGCCGAAAATGAGGACGCATGTGCGAAATATTACATAGACCTCGTAGAAGTTTACATTAGTGATGTATTTATACATTCTTTTACGGCTACAAATCCGCCTCCGGGTGTAGATCGTTCTCTTTTCAGTCTGAACCAAATATCGGGCCATATATTTCCATTAACACTATCTATTCTTTCTGAATCCATAGTGTGATGAGTCAGGTGCGAGTGCCGAGCCTCTCACTGCTCTAAATGCCATTCCAAACTCATTACCTCAGCCTCGCGTCTGGCCATTTACCCATCATGTTCTGACCTTGGGAAAATAGATAGAAAGGTGACAACTGAGTACCCGGTTCTACAAAAGGGGAGCAAAGTAAAAAAAAAAAAAATAAAATTTGCTTGTGTGTATTCCTGTCATATACTGCTGTGTATCCAGGGTGCTACGGCTAAATTTAGAATGGGGTTTATTGTGTGGTTTAGTATATATGTTTGATGGTAGCTATAGCAGGACACCGTACGGATTATGATGGGATGATTACATGGCTTTGAGCTGTTGCTTCAGGTGGGAAGTGGCCTTGGTTTACATTCTCACCAGAAGATCAAATAAAGTGAATACATCAACGCAACAGACCAATAAAATTGTATCAGGTATTGGTGCATTATTGAGAAAAACACACCTTCAGGGTGCGTATGTAGATTGTATTTTGTGGCATAAATTACAAGCATAAAAGACCTCTGCTTTTTGACATTTCAACCAAGTAATAGTTTAGATTTTTCCTAAAACAGACAGAAAAAAAAGAGTTTAGCTCATTTCCACATATATTTTTTAAAAAGAAAATGCAACTACACATCACGTTTAACCGTCTTCTTGTGTTATTAGCTTCCATTATCTCTTATGTTAACGGGTTGGTTTTGACCCATATATTAAATCAGCTGAAAAATACACTAAAAACAATCATCTATCATCCAGTTTGGTTCTCATCTCGTAGTTAACTTATCAGGCTTCCTTATCCATGAAAATACTGGTTTTGACATTTCTGCTGTGAGACTCTGGGCCTTTTTTTTGTCACTATATCGAGTAATTGAATCGTAAAATCAAACCAAAGGGGGGATGGTGTCACTTTTTGTTTTATATTTTGTTAATATTTCGTTTATCTGAGATATTTTGTGCGGATGAATTGTGTACCTTTTTATTTTTGTTGAAGCAAAAACATAATATAGTGGTATTTTATTGTCCTAAAACATGCACGGTTATGGTCAAATGCAGAGGACACATTTTCCCACTGGGTTCAAGTGTAACTTCATACTCATGGTATCTTAAAATCTTTTAGTAATTAATCTATTAAAATCTCAGAAAACATAGTAAATGAACGTCTGAATCTTTTAACTCTTAACTATTTCCAGAGTTAAATAGAAGTGATTTTCACATTCATTGATAAAACAGCACATGGGATGGAACAGGGGGTGTCTGTTTTAGAAGGGAGACGGTTTTGACTGTTTTTATTTCAATTCCAGTACTGAGTATATCCCTCCATGTGCACTGTGCAAGTCTAACTCTGTACTGAATTGACCTCACATGTGTGGACATGCCTGTCTTTGCTTGTTAATTTGTGTGCAGGTAAACTGGAAACTGCAAAACGAAAATCCCCAAAACCTCATGATAGGAGGAGGAGCTGGCTGTCAGTGTGTTGGCTGACAGAGCACTTATGATGTCAGTTTTGGCTCTAATTATTGCTTTATAATTATGTTTTGTGTAATCACAACACAAAGGTCATGATTTCAAGCAGAGTTTTCATAATTTAGTGAACTTTTTAAAAATTATTTTGTTGAAATATTGCTTCCACAAAGCCAAAAAAAAAAAACCTTGACGCAATAAACAAATTTTATGTGGCTTATTTATGCATTTAAAACCTAAAAACAGGTCGGTGTCAATGTTAACACAACAGGAAGGTTAAAACTTCATCTTCCTGCAAATGTGAACCTTCAAAATCTGCAAAATACACTAAAACTAAGATACTTTATTGAGAGATGCAAGTGATAATTTACCAAAAGCGGCACAGACAATGCATGCATCTTAACTGTAATATCTGAGAAACATTCACTCTTAAAAAAAAAGGAAAAAAAATCAATCTTGTTTTGTTCTAGTAGAGTATTACATGAGGAGCACCTGCCTCAAACATAACGCTCTGCAACAGTATGTTTTACCGACTTCCAAAATTGCTTCAGTTTAATAATCCAGACAATCATGTTCGGTCTTTATGCATTAAGAAGGGTTTTTCTCTCTGCTACTTACTGTTGGTAATAACAAAGTGCCTAGCCTGCATGGCATTAATAAGTATTGTGTCTTAAATCTTATTTTTCCTCGACGAAAACGACAAATCTGTACATGAAGTGAGGTAATTTCCCTTGTGTTCAGACAGATCACGACGTTGATATCAACTGATGTGTGGAAAGTGATCGAAGGAGAGGGATTTACAAAATATCATGAAGCAGTCTGAGCAACTTTTCCTACATGTTTTGGAAATACAGTGTGTTTAAGTATATCTATAGGTGATTTGACGGGATTTACAGTCTGTGGATTTAACACGCATTAAGATCGGTTGGTGTCGTTGACGCGTCAAACCCAACAAACAATCGCACGCTTTTGTCCCAGAATAGATACAATGATGTTGCTCTGGAAATAAGTGAACAACAGGAATGAAAGAGTGCATTTACCCTGTGCCAAAATATGTAAGGACATGCATAAACTCTAACCAATTATGGGTTTGTTTCACTGACATTCGTATCTTAGCAACAGGATCTTGAACCTCTCTGTCTGCGGCTTCATGGGATAACCTCAAAGCAATTATTTCCATTTTTTCCCCCCCTCTAATATTTTACCATGATTGCCATATTACAGATACATGTGTTAAGTTAGTGACCTTTATTTAATAAGGTGTGGCACAGCAGTTGAAGACTTGCTTTGTGTCGTGAATGGACACGTTAAGAAACTGATTAAGACCTCACCTTGTTTGAGCTTTTTTTTCTCTCTCTCTTTTTTTTTGTCAGATTGACAGGAGGCCCGCGCACTTTGATTAATCCACATTTCTTTGGCTCATCTTTGAATTGAGGAAATAAAAAAAAAAACTGCTGCTGGAATCCTTAATATGGAGGTGTCATTTAGAGTCAAATAGAATGCAAATTACTCGTACAATTGAAATGTCAACTTAAACATGCTGTGCGCCTGGCCTGTGGCTACCCGAAGAAGTCATTTAAAGTCATTTCGTTGATTCAGAGTCCCACTAATCCTTTTTCATTTCCTTATAGTCTCGGAGGTTACAGGAATAACTGGGAGAGGGGGTGCGTGTGTGTGTGTGTGTGGGGGGGTGACACATCTGGGAATCAGGTTGATTTCCGTCTTCGTCTGGCTGGAAGAATAAGGTTTACCGTGATTGGTCTTTTTATGTTTTTGAGTAAAATCTATACCTCAATCATGACTGGGCTTTGCTTATTCAAATGTGAGACCTTGTAAGGAAGTAGTTTGTCAAACAAGTTCACAGAGAACCCCAGTGAAATCCTTTTTTTTCCCCCCAGCTAAAGAATTTGTAAAAAAAATGTCAAGTACAGTTTACTATTTGCCAGAGTTAGTAAATCAGGAGGCTAATTTTAATTGTAGCATGTTGGAAAACTGTGATTGATGAAGTGTTTTCATGTACTGAGTGGGTTGGGCCACATGCTGAGATATCAGAGACATTAAAATGAAGTGACGAGAGAGATAGATGGATGTGTCTCAATGGAGGTCATACCCACGTTATGGTCTAGTAGCTTTATCCTCAATAATACATGTTGATTTGCTTCTGATTTACTTCCTTCTGATCTACAGTCCATAAAGACAAAGTCCACAGTGTTCCAAACAGTACACCCATATACCAATTATAATTAAACACACTGCATTTCTAATTTGATACTGGATATAATTGCTGGTGTAATAGTATTTCATAAACATACAAGGCTTGTTTTCCTCTCAGTAAAATTCCCAAGTGGCTACCACAATGAATTTGATTAGTAATGCCACATCTATCATCTGATTCAGTCACGTATGAAAGGATCTATTCCAATGGCGCGCCGTATATCCACTTCCACTGAAATTTATAAATTGTTACCGCTTAATAAAATAGGCGAAACCGCTCCAAAGGGGCCTTAAAAGGCAGAGGCTGCGTAGATATCGATGATTTACGCGCACACAGTAAAAGACCCAATGTAAACTTCAGTCACGCACATGCACAAACATCTACGCAGGGACGTTTACCTTTACCCCCATCTCTCCATCTCATTGACACGTGGCCATCAATTTCTGCTGTATCGCTCACTCCATCGTCTTTCGGGTCAATTTGATCCATCCCAGCGGTGGCCTGGCGTCCCGTTCCCCCTCCTCTTTCTCTTTAAATTGCCTTCCCCTGGGGAGTGCTTGTGTTTGCCCCTGGTAAGGGTCTATGGCCGGGCTGTTAATTTATAAGAGATAAAACCTTTTCTTGGTTTATGCCACACACCAACACACTGGATGCTCCTGATGACAGTTGCCGGTTTATTTGCTACTAAATGTTATCACAGCAAACTTTAGAGACAGGAACATCTGATAGTGCAACAAATAACAACTAAAGGTGTCTGGATCTACCTTGGTTTGTTTGTTTTTAACTTAGCAAACATGCTATATGACGACATTATGAGCCAACACTAGAGAAAAGCAATATTCTTTCAAAAACTTGTCTGGCTCCATTTATTTACTTAAAAACAACTTAAATGTCCCTAGATAACTTGGTTAGAACACTTGCTTTGTTAAAATATGATTTTATTTCGCAGATTGTCAAATGGAGTGAAGGAATCAGAATCACTGACCAACATCTATACCCAATATTTTTATATTTGTGCCAGAAAAATGTACGAAATTATTCCCAAAAGTCTATTATTTTTTATTTTATCCAATCATGTTTTGCCACCATGTGTTTCTGGGTAGAGATTTAGATCAACTTCTGCAGAATCTACTTCAGACAAATGGAATAAACTTGTTGCTTTAACCAATCAGGTTTCATGTTGACCACACAGGGGCGATCTACCGTGTGTTCTATAATATCGCTGTTCTCTTGTCATTTGATTGGACGGTCACTAGTGACTAGTTAGTGCAACCTCAGCCACAAACCACATCTGTAGCTATTTGCATGAGTACTAAAATATATACTGGTTTAGACTCATTACTGTACTTTCCTGGCTATAAGACGCACCTGAATATTAGCTGCACCTGACTATAAGCTGCGGGCGTCCACGTTCTGACATGAGATATTTACACATAAAGATGGTAAACAGAAAGATTAATTACATATTTATTTCCATCCCTTCACTGCTTTTTCCAAACAGTGCCTGTAACAGGAGTAAAACAGCTGGTTAAGCAAAAACAGAAAACTCATTGATCTCTATCTCCATCTTCCTCCTGCCACTGAAATTTGTCAATGACGACCGGAATTGTAAAAAATATCACTGTCATCAAACTCTTCTCATGCTTCTTACAGAGCCCCTTTAAATCCACACTCTGATCATCACCTGATTTCTGGAGTTATCAGATTATTCAAGTGATCATATAAAACAGTATGATAATCTGATATGGTTTATCAGATAACAGCAGTAATCCTATTATAAGAACGTGGATTAAAACACCTGGATTTCTCCACAATATTCCAATGTCTTTCTGCATTTATACAGGTTTATCTGATTTAATTTGTTCTTTTACAGCTGCACATATTAAAAAACAAAAAAAAGGATATCAAAGAAAACAGAAGTGACGTGGTTGTACAGAATTGTGCCACTCTGTCCAAGGCTGTGTTTATTGGGTGAATTAAACACTGGAAATCCCCTAAAGCCCCACAGTTTAAAGAATGGGTAAATATAATAATACAGACTGCTTCATATGAATGTATGCTCCATAAGTTTAACAATAGGGTTGGGAACACAGCCCCAGTTTGGGAACCATTCTGGTCTTATATAACTATAACTGCCAGTCAACAGGATGACAGCGGAACTATTTCCCTTATAGCATTTTGGATATTTCTTAATTGTGTATAAAAGCCCTGTTTGTTAACGTTACACAACATTGTATGATTGTCATGTACCGTGTAAATACGGTTAAAAAACTTAAATTAAAAAAACAAAAACCAAAGTGACGTAGCTAAGAGGTCAGATCTAACTATTACAATTACGTCATTACTCCCAGTTATCAGATTTTTTATAGTTATGTAAATGGTCTCATTGCCGTTTCCTACATCACACACTGACCTTTGACCCACCAACACCCAAACAGCCACTGATGATCAAAAACCATCTACTGATCTAAACTGTTTAATACCTGTTGATATATTTATCTCATTAAAACAGGTAAATAATTAGTGTAAAAGTTTGTCGTCTTTTCATGCTCATCAGATATGAACCATTTGGACGTTCAGAGGCTCCGTAGTTACCATGGAAACGCTGTCATCTTCTACAACATTGATTCATCAGTAAAACTCATGGAGTTGATTCACTGACAGTGGATGGACACACTGCGTTTTTATTTAGTGAATATAATTTGCTGAAAAAGTCACTTTTCCTTGAGTTTTCTGTTTCTGATATAACAACCCATAACTGTAATCTGAGTTTTTATGAACATCTACATGATGAGTGAATTATTATAGGAAAATGCATTATCTTCACTGAAAAAACAAAACAAAAACGCAAACCTACAGAGGCTAATGTCATAATAAATCATGATAAATCACATAAAAATAATTTTTAAAAAAATATCTAATGGGTAAGATCTAATGGACCCTCAATGCATCCTCACTAATTTGACCAAGACGGTGACTTCAGACTTTTCAATCACGTCCACTGCTATTGGACGCCAAAGAACTCCCGACACCTTATTGTGGTTGCGTCTTCAGTGTTGTGTCTTCAGGGAGCCATTGTGGGTCCCATCTGCCGAATAGCAGCGAGAGAAGTAATTTATCTTGCGCTACTCGTCTTCAGCTGCACGAACAAACCCCTAACTGATCCTTACTGCAAAATCCATCCTGTAAAAAGTGCACAAGTGCAGATTTTAATGTAATAAAGATGAATTCTACTTCTGTAAGACGCTGCTGACATTCATGAGAAGAGAAATGGCATAACTTTACATTCTGATCTTAGCTCTTAGTGCGACTTAAAAAGCTTGTTAAGACGCATTTCTGCAATGGGCAGTCTGGCAAAAAAAAAAAAAAAAAAGAAAAAAAAGTGAGAGCTGGTTCTGATCTTCTTGCCATATGGACTGTGTTATCACTTGTTAGAGCTTCAGTATGTTGGACGCTATGATCTCATTAGATGTGTTGACTGACACATGTGATTTATTGATTGTATATGCAGCATTTATGTAGCACAGATTTCACCCAGTTCAGCAAAAGCCCAGCCATATGACCAGACAGTCATTAAATGTATAATATGTAAGACTCCTGTGTCAAAACATGTAAAAACAATTAGGTTTATGCGATATATTTTGTTGACTCGTGTATAAATCTGTAATTTAATTCACTGTAACAGCCATTTACTGACCATGTGACTGTTGTTATATTGTTACTTGTAGCTGTTTAGTTAGAATCAAATGACATAATGTGAATATTATTCAATAAACTTAATGTGAATAACACTTAAATGCATTAAGTTAGATTTCCTACACAGCTTTTTCTCTGCAGTAGTCATAAAAACTCCCAAGATTCCATGCTGCTTCACTTTATCATCTGCCAACACACCTTTTACTATGGTTTTTATTGAGCGCCCAAATGGCAGCAGGAATTACAAGCTGTGCATTTAAATCTATGATGTTTAATAGCGAAAAGACATCGGGACCTAGCACATACGCACACACAGCAAGATTGTTCCCCTTTTAGTAGTACACTTATTAAATAATCTACACAAAGCATACCTTAAGTTGTGTATATCAAACTACATTCCTAATATTTACTCATATAATTATGACATATAATGTATTGCATGTATTGAACAGTGTAGTTTATGTCCTGTATGTTTTTTTTATGTGCTTTATATGTCAATTTTAATTTTATAAAAGTCGACAAAAGCATATTTTAGTCAGACTCCGTCATAACCTTCAACACCCATCTATTCAAACTAGCATAATCACTTTGAACACTGTACACTACACTTGTTTTTAGGATGATGTCTTGTTTTTAATTACATCTGCTGCTTTTTATTGTCTGTATGGTGACCTTGGGTGACTTGAAAGGTGTCACCAAATAAAATGTATCATTATTATTATTATTATTATTATTATTATTATTGCCACCATTAAAACTGTGCATTATATATTTTTTTGCATTACTGGCAAAAAAACTTCTATAATTCTTGTTCATTATATTACAATACAAGTGGACTGATAGGATGTGAGATGTGTCAGAAATAAACAGAATTTATCAGTCACATTATGTACTTTAATATACAGATAATCATCAAGATCAGATATTAGTGTATTCTTATGGTTACAGATTCATTTTACTATAGGTATGGCTTACACTTCCATGAGACAAGTCACTATCACCATGTTATTGTAATCCTCTTTTTTTCTTCTTCTGTGTTTCAGTGTTAAATAAGCTGAAAATTTGAAGCTTCCATTACTCGGTTAAATTGCTGTAAGTCGACAGTACAGGCTCATATTCAAGGCTTGGCAGCAATTACTCATACATAACCTTGGAGCATTTCAGAAAATGTCCATCGTAAAATATCATCACCAGCTAATCTGTCTTTATACAATAAATTAGAATCCATCATATCCAAAACAAACCTGAATCTGTCAAACCCATCAGTCGTCCTCTCCTCCGATCATCAGTATGACCTTTTCCTTTCCTTGCTGAACTATCAGAGGTAATAAAAGCCTGGAAGTCAGATGCTAAAAGTGTTTAGATTTTAATTACCACACTGATCCTCATGGCAAATAACAGTACCGATCAATAGACGCTAGTGGGAAATATTCCATTGTGGATGCATAGAGGGGATTACCGGCATCTCCATCATTGTCATTGCAAACGACAAAATCAAATTACTGCTGATGACGAAGTGGACGAAGCTGTGGGGAATCTGACGGAAGGATGTGAGTCAGTGTCGCAGGTATGAAGATTACTACGCTTCTTACTTTAGATATAGAACAATGACTTAGATGAGGTTATTGAATGGTAGATGCATCAGGGAAACGGAATAAAGCCTGGACTTTATTATTTTTTAAATCCCTCACAATGTCTGATATGTCTTTCAAAATAATGTTAGAATGTTGTAAAACAAAGCAAACAAAGTCTTTTATATAATGTACAAAGAAACATGATGGATGCACAAGATAAATACCCGTCGTTCAGACTGATGCTCTACAGCCACTGTGGCAAATGTAGTAAGACTCCCATCTAGCAGGTGGCAGTAAATCAGAGGTCCACCACTTTAAACCATGTAAACAGAGGTAAAAGAGAGAAAAACATTCATGCAAAGTCCAGGAGTGTGCAAAATTCTGCTTTTTTAAATGAAAAAATTATCAATTAATATCAATATTTTTCCCCAGACACATTTTTAAATGAGTGTCCTTTGCAGTGCACAGCTTTTTTGTTTTTATAAATATACATGTGCCCCCTAAAGACGTCCAAAAGCTCACAGGCAATTCCCAGGAGGTTATCCAAGCATTACAGAGTTAACTTTACCTTATGGGGAAACAAATCTTCAATCTGCAGAGAAAAGTCCAATTGATCATACTCCTTTTGTGGTGACTAATTTAAGTTTTGAAAAAGGCAATTAATGTCAGTTTTAAGTTTATGTTAGAATGATACATTACTTGTTTTATTTTTAGATGTCTCAGTTGATTGTTAATAGTAAGAGTCATAACAAAGCTGATAATTATTAAGAGAAACTCCTACAGTATGTTTTATTACTCACTTGTACAGATAAGTCACGGTAGGGGCGGACTGAGGCAAAAAAGCCTGACTGGCCCACTCAAACCCAAAGTTATCTGGCCTGTCACTCATGAAACTAGTGTAGCATTTGTTATTACAAAAGGTACTAAGGCTAAAATGTGTTGTGTGAACACTATTAAAGGTCTACCGTACACAGTAACTATATGCTAACAGGCTAATGACCAGAAGACTAGGATCAGCTCTAGGAGAGAGAGGCAGAGACTGAAAGTTTGCTTTGAAATTGGTTCCATATATTCAAAGTATGACAAATAATAACATGTAACAAACAGTGAATGGCCAGTCAAAACAATGGTTGAGAACTTCAATTGAACACAATGTTTTAATTTGTAACTGGTTTGACAAAACAAAGAGGATCGAGAGTTTGCAAAATGTAACATCTGCCCACCAATGGAAGAGAGTCCATGTGTCCAGAAGGTGCAACAGTTTGTATGCAGGGAAATGTTTTGGACAGGGGGTATTTAGTTTGGTATTTTACTTTAACACCAAAAACAAAATGAATTAAAATAAATAAATAAATAAATTAAAAAAATCAGTGATCCTCCAGCAGGCTGAGGATGCTTGTGGTGTGTGGCTGTTCCTCAGCTGTGCCCAGTTACCTCTGGCAGAGTGAGTGTCTGTGGGTCTGCTGTCAGTGTGGTCCAGATGCAGCCGCCATCATCTTATACACAGGTTGACCTACAAGAGCATTAGAATTTGAGGGCATTTTAAAGTGCAGTACACAATTTCCCATTGAAACATTCATAGTTACTTATAATCTGTTATTAGTCCATTTAGTAAAGTTGCAGTTGTAGTAAACACATGTGCTTAGAAGTGAGATAATGTAAAAAGGCTTATTTGAATGCAATGTGCATTCTTAACTACCTTCATATAAGACTGCACAAAGTAAATTAAATTTAATGCAACTTAACATGATGAGATGAATCAAGGTGTTTTGCCCTGACCCTCTGTGTTATTTACCTATGTACCAAATAACAACAGTAAAATACAACATCAGCTTTAGTGAACTTTACAGGTCAGACAATCAGCCCATGGAGTCATTATTTACACAAACAAAAAATGTTTCATTTACCTTTGTGAAAATACCAAGAGCCAACTCGCACCAAACACACATTGTTGAAAGTGACGTTCTTCCATCTCACTGCAGCAAACCAGGCAATCTGACGTCTCTTTATTATGTCGTCCATCTGTTGCACATAAACGCTTTTCCAGGTGGGAAACACTGAAAAATTGTTGAGTTTTCGACTGTTTGAACGACTGGTGCAGCTTTTCACACAACACCACTAACCAGGATATGTCTACTACGCGCTCAGTTGTTTTAATCTACCAAAATGGTGAAACAATCCCCAAATGTTTGCAGGTGTTACATCACCTGTCAGAGACCGCATAGATCTATGCTGGAACCAACTGAAAGATCAGATTTCACAGATTGATTACGCCATAAAGATGACATAAACACTTAATGTTATGTATTGGACTGTCGAAAAATATTGGCTCTCGAGTTTTGTAAGAAACCTGAAATTGTTTCGTAATGGACTTGTTTACTTTGTAGTTGTGCAGTCCCAGTGTCACTTTCATAGTCTGTTCTTTTACATGAGGAGTTTTTGAGCTATTGTAGTAAACAGGGAAGTTAATTAGTAGCTGGTAGATCATTACATTTGGTTGGGAATGTGGAAATGTGATATTTTTCTAATGAATAAAAATGAGGCACCAGCTTGATATTGATAAGATTTTAAAAAGGCTAAAGCGGCTAACCACCTCCATTTAAAACCAAAGGTCTATGTTGGGCTAGGAATAGCATCCACCTTTTGACTCACCAACTCCCATGATAATCAGGTTCACACAGGTGGTCTTTGACAGGGCTCGGGTCACAGCACACATCTCCTAAGAAAAACAAATACACAATGAGTAAGTATCAACTCACAAATGATGCGTTTCCACTCCATGGTATGGTACCGGTTGTACTTTATTTGACTAGACACGGCTCGTTTGCATTTCCATTACGAAAAAGTACCCTGGAATCTGCGACCCTATACTAGTTTTTTAGTACCGCCTCAGCTGAGGT
>JAPSES010000002.1:6459735-6484917 GCA_029822895.1 Maxillicosta whitleyi
TTTGCATTTCCATTACGAAAAAGTACCCTGGAATCTGCGACCCTATACTAGTTTTTTAGTACCGCCTCAGCTGAGGTTCCAAAATGTTGGGACAGACACTAAAACGTGACGTCACGAAATGCCATACACTGATTGGTCAGACAGTTTTCTCTGTGACCCACCGATTTACAAAAACAAACACCGAAGTAGACGGTAAATAGTGATACATGAAACCACACGATGACAGAACAAAACGACACCACGGACGGTCACGTAGATTCAATCTTTGGTGGCGAACGTAAAAATCCAGACGAGAAAACACGCAACGAGCGAGATTTCGGCAACTCTGAGCAGACGACACGGAAGTAACGCGCCGTGTCGGAGTAACGAGTCGAGCTGAAACGAGCTGGTCCCATGTATGTGGAAATACAGCACAGAAATACCGAGTAGAGTAGAACCGGTACCATATAGTGAAAACTGGGTAAATATTATATAAAACAGCGATAAAGTTCATTTCAAACCAACCTGCAATGGACTCCTCTCCCAGCGTCAACATCTAAACAAACCGCGGGGTGGTAATATGCTAAACGCGATTGGGTGTGCCGCGTCATGTGTTCACTTGACGTCACCAAACACCGAGTACCGATTGGCCGGACGAGCCCAGGTGACCTTCTCGCGAGAAGTCAGTGAGAAAACCCTCAGATGTTTTGCAGCGATAAAAATGACAGTCAGGATTTATCACCTGGATTACGTTAACCTATAAAACACTGGAAACAGAAGCTAAAGAAAGAGTAAAGCTGGCTGCCGGACTAACTGCGGTAATACTCACTCTGTTGTGGGCCCCTGGACAAAATGTTGGTGGCTCTCTACTAGGCATTGGCAACAGCCCCCCCTCAGCCACACAGGTGTCCAGCCGCCGGGACTGTCTACCGGGAAAAACCAACCGACTCCTGATGTCCAATCCGCCCCTGAGGCAATGGAATGAACCAGAGGCTACATGATGACTGAAGTTGAAGTTTACTAAACTTTATGGATGTTTTCAAGAAAATAATTTACTACATTCAACAGACAACATTCATGCTATCGGTGAAAGGACTAGGTAAGTGCTAGCTTTTATTTGTACACCATTATGTGATTTTATTGTGCATATTTAACTGTAGCTAATACATTTGTAAATGAGGGGCTTCCATCCCATCCCATTCCATCCATCCATCTACCCACCCACCCACTACTGTGTTTTCTTATTTGATTGGAACATTTTTGCAGGGTTGCTAACTGGCTTTGAGGACATACAATGACTTTCAGCATTCAACTAGAATGAAAGTTACACAGATGATCAAACTGCTCCAAATGTCACAGAAGTTGTGTTCAGTTCAACTTGTTACCCCTCAGTTTAGTCTCATCCACTGGGTACAGGGGTCATGAGGGGTCATGTAGGCCTGTAATGTGTTGTTCGTCAGTGATGAATTGAAAGGTCGGTGATTAAGAGATGACAGTATGTTTGTTTTTTTTAATAAAAGGAAAGTCCGAAAGCATATGAAACATAAACACAAATGTTAACAGCTCGTTGGCACATAGAATGTTTTCACTTTGCAAATACTTACTAGTATAACTAGTCATGTTCTTTTGGTACCAGATCTTATGTTCACACTGAACTTAATTCATGCTTCATCCACACTTATATAGACACGGCAAATCTTTATCAATGACAATAAACTGAATAGCACTGTTTTTTACACTGTTAAACCAAGATTTGATACCTTTTACCTAAACCCGACTAAATGCAGTGAAAAACATTATTATTACTGGAGTGGCAGTTTACATTTAGATTCATGAGCCACACTTGTCTCTCAAACATAATAAATAATGAATTAATTAGCCTTATTTAATTATTATGTTGACTCAAGTACCATCAATTATGCCCATATTTATAAATGGGTACAAGTTAGCTGCATATGAATTTAAAATATTAATAGGAAAAATATTCAAAGTGCTGTATAAATACGTTTTGCTTGTGTACTTACTTTATTATACGTTCATGGAGACAGGGTTGATCCTAGCATTGCTACCACATCTACACAGATATACCATTTAGATTTCATCTTAAGTGCTCACGGTAAATTCCAACTACAAAGCACAAAAATAATTTGAAACATTTATACCAGGGTATACTGATTTTCTCCCCCCCGGTTTCACTTCCTTTTCTCTGTTTACATCAGACTGTATGTTATAGATCCACTGGATTATTGAGCGTGATAATTTACCAACGCTGGTTTAATCTCTGTATTCCACAGTGTTGGTTATACAGAAGCCAGCTGTGGCCAATAACATCTCAAAAATAGCTCCAAAGGGGTAAACCAACATTTAATGTGCTTCTCAAAACATAAACCTCTCACTGACCTTTTACCTCTTTGACAAGAGACTAAGTAAATTGCACTTATGCTCTTAAGAAAGTTTATAAATGTTGCATGTGCACCGACTATTTCCTTTGCTAATCAAGCCCAGCCAGAGAAAACAAACGGCCTTTAATTTCAGCTTATGACTCGTGACTTGTGACTTGTGAAAGGTTAGCACTCTAGTTCACAGAAGAGGACACATTCCAGCAAACATACCAGAAGCTAAATAAGACAGTCTGTTTGTAATTTGTGTCCTGTTGCAACATAAGAAGCCGATAAGTTGTAGTTTAGATGCAGTTCATTAACTATAAATATGCTTTTAACCCTACCTGTTTTGGTGTTGCACTTAATTAATGTGAATGGCTCTGGTTGTTATTTTGGTGTGCACAAAATTTACCCTTTCTATTACAATTTATTTCATTTAGATGGTTCTTGTAACTTTGCTAGGAATGATGCTACATTAGAGAATAGACTATAATTTCCATCAATATACACTAAAAGTAAAACACAATATGATTAATTTGGTAATCTGTACGATCTGCAGAAGTACAGTACGATGCAAAAGTGTTAGGCTAGAAATAAGTTTGTTGTTTTTAGGAAGTGTATGGCGACATAGCCTATTAAAAAGTATGTACCGATTTGTTAGTCTCGCTGACAGAACAGCATTAAAAACAAGAATTTCAAGAAAACAATGGGCTGAAGTGTCTAGTATATAATATGAAAGACTTTCTAACATTATATGAACTCTTCTAAACAGACAACATGAGATTTACTGAACTATTTTACTTGTGTTTTACACTAGGTTTGTGTTCATTATTTATTTATTTATTTTTTATTGTTTTCAAAACCACCACATAGCTTACACCTACAGTTTTACACCAAGTTTCATTTGATACATGACCACAGTTCTTTATTGTTCAGGTTTCTGTTTGTTATGGGTACGGAGTACACTAAATACTGATTGTTTCCTGTAAAAACCACGTAGTTTATACTTTTGGTGAGTTTTTAATGTTGTGCGTGATATTCCCCTCTGTTGTTTTTGTTATATTTGATCAAATATACTAAGGAATAGGTATTACACTCATTAAAACCGTGTACTTCTGCACAGTACTGTATTTATGAAAATGTATGTGCTAAAGCATAACTGTAGACTTAAGTAAATGGGTGTGATATCAGTTCAAGACACTGTAAGCTGCTGATCAAAGTAAAGTCCTTCTAGTTGTTGCTCAAGTTAGAACAATTATTTGCTAAAAGTATTTCACGCAGTTTTGACTGTGCTTAACTGTCTTTTCATCGAACCTTGGATGTGTTCCTGTTTGCACAGGAAGTCTAAGTCTTAAACTGCTCCAAGCCTGCCCATCCCTCATATAAACAACAGGTAATTATAGACAACGACCCGAATAAAGACCTTAAACACACAGCTACTTGAAATAATTCTTTCAAGCTCTGTTCTCATAGAAATGCTCTCTAAGCCCAACAAAGCAGAAGAGAGATTCTTCTTTCCTGGCTGAGAAATCCATTAATTTCTTGCTCCCCCTTTGCATTGCCCAGTGGCATGTCTGGCCTTGGTGATTTCTTTTACCTCCAACAGAGCTTTGGGAAAAAGAGAAACTCACCTTCTCATGCTACCTTAGCCTTTAGCTACAGTCTGAAGTTCTCATTAGTGAGGTTTTACTGTTGTCTTAAAGTGTTCCTTCGCATTCCAGAAAACGGACCTCTACTGTAAATAAATGCCAGCAAACTGTAACTGCCAACCATAAGACAATAAGAACAAGATGATGCTTCAGTTTCATATACAGGAGTATTTAACCCTAATCCTACCACCTGAATCCCTAGAACTGGACTATTTGTTGTGTCTTATTGCTTTATTCTATCATTCCATCTGATCAGTGTGTTCCTAATGACTTTATGTCCTTGTTTTCTGCTTGTTGTAAAGATTTCCAGTGTATGGGCCTCAGTCAAAAGCATCTTTAATAGAGAAATACTCATACACTGGTCTACAGTTTTTTATCTGCAACACAGATACCAAATGTTGCATACATTGAAAGGATGAATTGATAAACAGATAAGAAAATTTGTATTTGCTCAGTCACAAAAAACTTCCTCACCTGGACTAAACTATGACTAATACATAAGTATACAGTTGCAGAAAATTCTATCAGACTACTCTTGTTTTCTTCAATTTCTTGTGCAGGTACAACTAAAGGTACAATTATTTGGACTAATATAATGATAACAACAAAAATAACTCATAATAGTTTAATTTCAGAGCTGATATCCATCCATTTCCCATGTTTTCTTGATGAAAACCAAAATCACTTCAGTTCTTACATCAATATTTGTGTCATTGTACTGACAAAAATAGTGCTTTTATTCATTCCACATTTTCTTTTCTGTCTGTTTTAGTCACATGATACACACAGGAGTTAGGACTTCATTGCATAACCATTATTTTTGATGACTTCTGATGGTCTATTTTTTTTTTTCCACCACTGTAATACACAATACTTTACACTGGATAAATACTGCAGTGATTAATAATTATCTCCAACAAATTCTATAACCTTAATTAATGCAGTGAGTAGCTTCTCATTTTCTAAACAACCATCAGTTTGATAGAAACATACAGACTGAATAATACCAGGATTCAGCGGTCTGTTCAGGTATTATGCATCACAACAATATTTCCATATGTTAAGAATCAAGTATTAGACACATCTTTTGCTATGTGGTGTTCATAGCTCTATATGTAATAACTATGCATTTTGCATTATTTAAAATGCATAGTAAAGACTTGTATCCAATTTTATAAAGTTACAGTTTGAAGTTAAAGTTGCAAATACATTTTTTTCTCATCTCATCTTTTTGGCTCAAAACAACCAGAAGTTTTGATGGTTTTGACTAAATGAAACCTGAAATGGAAATGATGAACAATAAGCTTTTAAGTGGAATTGGAAGTGTGTTTATATAAAAACTTCAACTTGCATTAAGAAAATTAAATGTAAAAATGCCAATTAACATTTCCTGAAAACATTTCCTTTCCTGAAAAATAAGATCCCCCCTCCAAATGATACATAACTTTCTCCCCTTTTTTCTCTACTGTTAGTTATAGTTATACTTAGTCAACAGCCTTTATTTAATATGCTTGCAGATCTCTATAAATAAAACCTATACAGTGCATACATATAACATCACCGTCTTTGATGCTAAAAGATGATTTTTCATGTATATTTTCTTTACTTTCAAGGTAGTTTGTACAATATTATTTATATGTTCTTGACAGTATGAGTCTAAGGCTCTAATTCCAATGATATAGCTTCATTTTACCTCACACAGAATAAATGCACTTTTGTGTCAAGGGAAAATAAATCTAAGCTGGAGCATATTGACCATAACTTGGACTATTATACATTATTGCTGTTTTCCTTTAGGCCTCTCACTGCGTAGAGGAAACTAGGAGCAGACCCACAACCCCAGCAGAGGAAAATATCTGTCCCACAGCCCGTGACTGATCACAGAGTGGCTAAAAAGTTAAAGAATTTACATTTTTCACAATTTTACATGATGCTAGTGCTGAAAGCTTCAAGTACCGCCTATGTTGTGGCTTCATGCAAGTCGGTTTTGGTCGGTTTTTGTCCTTCGCTGACCCAAAAAGTGTGGTCCACATCAAAGCCGTGACACATCTGGATTTGAGTAGAGGCAGAGGGCAGGTGGACACGAGAGGTCTTCATTTTACCAGCGGGGGGATGTCGGGGGTACTGAGGGGTTAGTGGCAACACTGGAACGCTCACCACACTAAAGTCAGATTAATCAAAGTTTAAAAGAACACAATTGTCATTTCCTGGATGAGTGTTGAGAAATTAACTCGGCCATAAATCTCAGTAATTTTAACCGTCCTGTTTTGGCTTTTATGAGCTTAATAAATTGTAACTACAACCAAGCAGTAATTGCAGCTTTGTTTCAACAGTCTAATTGGTTTGAAGGGAGGGGTGCGAACTTTTCTTGCTCTACTTTTCTGTGGATACATTTAAGCTGTGGAAGACGCAGGGTTTCCGCAAGGTCTGAAAAAAGTCTTAAAAGTATGTTTATGTCCTCTGTTGTAAGTCGCTTTGGATAAATGCCTCTGCTAAATGTAATATTAAAGTCTTGAATTTACAAATCCGCATTTAATACCTTAAAAAAGTCTTTAAAAAGTATTGTAGGCTATTTATTATGGTAGGTCTTATGTTGCCATGAACTTTAAGGCTGTATTGTGTTTAAGTCGGTCTGGGCTGTATCCCACCTGTTCCAATGCAGCAATTAATATTCAAATTAGGAACCAATCATCGCTAACTTTGCCTCCGTGAGAAATGACTCGGAACAGTGGGACTCAAGGCATCAGTAAATAAATCCACTTCTTGTAAATTCTAGGAGCCATGAATGTTTGGGCATTAAATTCTGTTCTAAGTTGTCTTAAAAAGTCTAAATTGAATTTGTAGAAACCTGTAGGAACCTCAATGACAATTGGAAATACTTTCTGCATTGTACAGATGCAAGGTTAAGGTTGTTTCATTTGTAGAGCTTAAATAAAACCGTACAAAATCTGTCTGACTGTATTGAGTTGGAGTAAAATTCATTATTGAAAGACGCAACTGAGAGTTATCTTCCAGGAACCCAAACTCTTCTACAAATGCTGTTTCTGTGTTCCTGTTTTTCAGGGAAAAAGAAAAAAAAGCTGCATCATTTTGGGTTCAGTTTTCCTTTCAGTGATGCTGAGTGAAACAACATAAATAAATTATTACCTTCGGGTTTTTTTTGGAGAGCTATTTGAGATACACACAGAGAAAAAGAGACGTAAGAAAGATGGAAACATCTCACACATTTAGCAAAAGAGACAAAGTGTGTGTCTGTGTGTATGTGCGGGCGTTTGTAACCTCTGCAACCACGGCCAAGTCATCCATTGGAAGATTGCTGGCAGGCCTGGGGTCAAGGGTCACCTCTCCCAGGGAATTGTCCCTTTAAAAGGTTATCTGTGGCCTCAGTTTGGTGCTGTGATGTGATTTCAGTTTGTAATTGTGTATGATTGAAATAATATATAATATCAAACAAACTCTGAAGGTCATCTTTTTCCCATGGTTCCCCATTTTTCTTGTCTGTGAAGATCTCCAAATGTGAGACTTGCCTGGCAAATCCATTGGTAAGCAGAGCAAAAAACAAAACAAAACAAAAAAAAAAAAAAAAAACATAAGCACAATAATTAAAGAAAGGAGGAAAAAAAGAAGTATAACATCTTCTTCAACATACCATTACTGTAAATATAATCTCCCTTATCTGAAATGTAAATATACTTATGACAAGGCATTATGTGTTTGTCCTCAGCTGTGAAAATCCCCAATCGTTTAAATAAAAAGACATTCGTTTCTTTGTTCATTGCTTTTTCTTCTTTTGCCTGTTTGTTGGTTATTCCTGATTAGAAAAGATCTCCATCTGCCTGTCTGGAGCTTGTAAGCCTGCTCAGATCTCCGCTTCTTGTTGGGCAAAAGCTCAGCTAAATCCGTGCAAGCCTAATGTTTATCCGATGTGAAAATAATTACTCAAAAGTGTTTTTCTTAATCCTGATAATTAGACCGCGAAAAAGAAGATCAGTGTCACTGTATATCACGAGGGCCTGGCAATTGACTTCCTGGTCGCTGTAAGTTTCAGGTGAAGATGGGAGCGGATAAAGGTTAGATTAGGCCTAATCCAGAGCAGCAGCAGCCCTTAATCTGTTATGATACAAGGATGATCACTTAAAAAGGTCTGGATCCAGGGCTCTGCCTCCTGGTTGGGCGAGAAAAGGCTCGACTGGGACCCGTCTTAAAACCTGCTTAGTGGCACGGTGGCGTCAGCAGCTGCGAGCACTTGTGGACGACGGCGGTTTGAGAGGAAGAGAAGGAAAGAGAGAGACAGAGACAGAGGAAGACATCTCAATATCATCCTACGCTTGGGTTTCCCCAATGAGGGCGGACAGGGCTTAGAGGGGAAACCTGTTGTCGGCCAGTAATCTCAAGATCAACAAGCAGGTTTGAGTCCGTGGCTATGATTTCACTGTGGCACATCAGGGATCTGCAAAATGAAGCCCAGAGTGGCATTAAAGGCCTGAATGGAAAACAGCTCATCTTGTTAGAGCCAGGGAGGCAGGAGACGAGCGACCCGGTGATATTGGACGGACGGGAATTCAGTCGTCTCTCCAGATCGTATTACCGAACTCCAGCAGGAGAGGAGCGCGAGCAAAGGGGGGGATTAGTCGAGAAAATCTGCGTGGCTTGGTGAATTAGGGCTGGAAAAGATGGCGGGATGGCATGTTGCGCGGTTGGCATCTTGGAGATGCTGAACTAGATGGCAGGAATTCTTATGGATGCACATGCCAAGGAGGGCAGCGATGTGGATACGGTGGCACAAAAAGTCTTCAGATGTTTTTTTTTTTTTTTAAAGTATCAAGTGAAATGACGGGGTGGAAAAAATTGCGTGCGATGAACATGCGCACAAAATTAAAAGAAGGATCAGGATCCATGTGAAAGAATAACAGTTGCAATTATTAATACTAAAAGCATGATTTAACTTTAATTGTTGAATCCTGTGACACACATTGAGCCCATAAAGTGGAAAAAAAGTGTCAAAAAAAATAATTGATTTTTGTCGTGAATACAGAACAAACTAATTTCCTGCATCTTTTATTGATACAGAAATTGCACCATATTGAACATTGAGTCATGAGCATGACTATTTCAAGTTATTGGGAATAAGAGTGTCACCAATAATTAGTTGCATATTTACCACACTGCTTTATATGATAATAAGCAGATTGAATCAATTTACGCATATGTTTATTGACTTTTTTTTTCTCACCAGCCTATTGATTAGAGCAGGAATAACTCAACACCCAGTTTCCCTAAAAGAGCTTCATTATCTTATTTGCTGTAGTTTAATAACTGCACAGTTGAAATGCCATTTTGTTTTACTGCTCATGACTGTCACACCAGAGGACGCTCACTGAAGCACACCACTGTTTCGTACCTATTGATTATTGGCAATCAGGATGCAACTGATCCATCAGGGGAGACGACATTCCAGTCAAAGTTAAACAAATTTGTTAAGCAACCAATTTATATTCAATAATGGGAGACGGCGCCAAATGATTATGTCCTGATTATGGGTGTTGGGTTATGCAGTGTCATTACCATGCATCACAGCACAGAGGAGGACAGCAAATGAACAAATGCAATAAATAAACGTCAATTTATGTATGTATTCTGCAACACTGATGAAACTGTCATTCAAGAAAAAACAAAATGGAAGCAATGAATTAAATCAGACTTCCCCCACACCAAAGATAGGTTCACAACATTGTGTATTTAATTTTATTTGCAAGCTATATTATTAATTTAAGTTTCAACACCATGTATTTATAGGTCGACCCTTGGAAAATTTCAAGTTCAGGTTAAAATTTTGCAAAAACAAGTCAAAACAGAGAGGTAAATAACGATCACTACAATAGTTTAGAACTTTTTAAAGATGATAAATGTAAATACAGGCGGGTAAATAACAATAACTATAGTATTTTAGACATTTTTGCACATTATAAACAAATTTTATATCATCATTGTGCAAAACGATGACATGTAATGACAGTATATACCCGTTGTGGATTGTTCCACCACAGTGATTAAGTCCATTCATATCCTCTTATTTCCTAAAGGACATAAATATCCTTTTTGTGGCACTAGGGTAATTTTGTGTAATTAAGACTCTAATCAAAGCATATGCTAAACCAGGCTTTTAATAAACACATGAGCTCCTGCTGACGGAGGACAGGGAGCTCTGCAGATGTTATTAGATTCTTCCATGTAATAATAAAAAAAAAAAAAAAGGCCAAGATGATGAAGACAAAGATGAGTTAGCCTACTGCCAGATTTTAAAATCAGCCATCACAGTAATTATAAATGTAAATAAAATTTGCAAGTCACAGCAGCATCTTATGAAGCTGTGACAAGGCGCATCTTTATATAACAGGACAAACAATCTGTTAACTCTGGAATAGAAGACTTATTGGATATCCACTTGTCCAAATAAATGAATAAACAAATAAACATCATTGCTCTCTGTCAGATGTTGACCACATGCAGAGGCTAGGCCTGTGTTTGCCGAATTATTTATGCCAGATTATTCTAAGGCTTTTGTAAAAATGTTCATAATGGACTATGATTATTCTCTGGCTACTTGCTGATTTATCAGAGTGACTCTGGTGAGCTCAGGAGGGCATGTGCAATCTCTTTTGTCAGGATATAAAAGAATAAATATCCTGCTAAATCCAGAGTGCTCACAGGGCCGGGCTAAAGCTGCCGCTCAGTATTCACCGCTGTGTCTCTCTTTGCTCTTTGGTTCCACCATCCTGGAACTTTCCTCCTTTTTTGCCTCTCATGCAGCGAGATGGAGGGTAGCGGAAGGCGAGGGAGGGAGTAAAATGAATTGGGGTTGGCGTTTGATGTGTTGATTGGGAGAGGAGTGAGGACAGCAGCTGCACTCAGAAACCTCCCCGGGGACAGCAGGCTTGATAGCTAAATGAAGACCTCTAGTGCTTTCTTGTTAGCCAAGATGGATCCTGCGCCCAGATGAAGCACAATTAGTCAATGGTGGCGGCTTTAGGTGTCCACCCATCACAAGGCACAAATCAGTGTTTCTCAGGGGCGAAGCTATTGGCAGCCAGTGCCCCGGGCTGTGTCCTAGCCCCGCTGGCCTTTTCGGGCCTCTTTACCACTACAGAGGAGAGAGCAGAAATCCTGAGCAGAGAGGCGCTACAAATATCTCTCGTCAAATGATCCCTCTGGCATTTGGGATACAGCTGTGCACATCTGATTAGAGCGAGGCGGGCATGGTCCAGTTTGGCTAAGCAGTGCTTTCTCTTAGATCTTTGTGCCTTTCTCATCTGACACATAAAAAAGGGAAAATTCTCCAAAGAGTTGCAGTTTGCCCATCAGTCAGCTATTAAATCCCTCATGTCTGTGCAGGCCCACTGGCATACTGACAAGACAGAATTGATTGCTGCTCTATCGTATGTTTAAGAGAAGCCCAATTTGTACTCTGTATCAAGCTACTGGGAAATAAATCCAATTCTGGCTGTCAGAGTAGCACTTCTTTTTTTACTACTAGTCAGATCGTGTTTCTTTTTCTTCGCTGCTTTTCCATATTTCGACTCCCAGACAAAACAAACCAGGCCAGCCATTTGAAACTATAACAAAATATGTTTGCCTTATGTCGCCGTGTTACTGGTGCTCCATCCCCTCAGCATGTCCTTCTCTGCCGCCGCTGCTAATGCCACTGGAGCAATGCAACATGGGGAAGTTTGTGCCACTGCATGATGAAGCGTTCTATTTATATTAAAATGAGGGCACTCCTCTGGGAGATATAGAGGAGAATGGAACAACAAACATGGAGCTTTAGAGACGAAGGGAAGTGTGGGGGGACCAGTGACAGCAAAATGGCAACTCCTCCATACAAAGTGGCCCTAAGGACCTTTGGAAGAGTTATAATATGAACGGTGGCATCCAGGAGGGCCTTGTGGGTGTGCTGCATACACTCTGCACCGCCATAAAACAACACCCACGGTAATAAAGTAAACCCTTTAAATCCACACACCACACCACACTATCCCCTTAAATTGGTGTTACTTGGTGTTTTTTTACCGTTAATGCATTGACCAATAGTGTCGTAGCATCAACTGACCTGTGATAGATTGTCGAGTCTTGCTCTGTTTGCTGTAGTACTTGTCAAAGCCTGTATTTGTTAGTTTATTGACTACTGTCACTGTTCTTCTGCAGAACGAACGGCACCTAAATGCACAGTATAGATGTTAGAAATAACTGTATCTCATACTGTCATCTCTCTAAGGAATTATTAGTTTTTAGGGGCGTTATTGTGGTTACGGAGTTGATTTTAATCGCATTTTAGCATCTGGTGTCTAATTAAATTTACTATACTGTACTTAATTTTGCACTTTACAATTCAGCAATACCTTATTTATATAGAATTTACTGCACTTTATTATTACACTGCTGTAACTGTAAAATTTTCCCAGGGTGGGATAAATAAACTATTCTATTCTATTCTATTCTATTCTATTCTTTTCTATTCTACTGCATTTGAAGCCTGTTTTACAACACTGTTTTGATTGTAGGTGTACTTTTAATCATTCTTTTCACATTTTTAACACGTTCTGCTGTGCATTAATTAGTTTGTATCTTTATTGGTGTATTCAATAGGAAACATGTTGCAGTGGTACATTTTTTGGAAACTACAGATGCTGTGTTTTTAACTACAAAGTAATTTTATGATACAGAATCAATGGCATTAATTGGCTGCATGGAAATATAACATCCAGAACTTAATAGCTACTGGAGGAGAGTTTGCAGTCTGTGTCTATTTTGCTACATCATTGCATATTTCTTAAGATTAGATAAGATAGATATTTATTGTCATGTTTTACATACAATGAATGAAATTACTTCTCAGTGCTGCTTAAAAATATCCAAACAAAATAAACAAGTGCATCATATAAAACCTACTCATAATTAACTGTTCAGGGCAGGGGGAGGTGCATCAGTTAAAAAATGTATATCTAAAATGTATAAATATTAGAATAAATACAAGCTCAATTACAAGCCCATTGTGCTGCAGTAATATAATGCAGCATAAAATACTGTATGTTTTCTCCTTTAAGTCAAACCCTGTTATTTTTCTGTAACTTTCACCAGATACTTCCAGTGTTCCAACTTCACCTCAGTTTAATAATGCTGGACAGTTTAACACAGTGGTTCTCAAACTCTGGTCCTCGTGGCCCAGTGTCCTGCATGTTTTAGGTATTTCCCTCTTCCATCACACCTGAATCTATTAATGATCAGCTCATCATCAGCTCTGCAGAAGCCTGATAACGATGTAATTGTTTCCAGGTGTGATGGAAGAGGGAAATACCTAAAACATGCAGGACACTGGGCCACAAAGTCTAACAGTATCAGAAGTTGTAGTACTAGCCCAAAGTTTTCTCATGTTAGTGTTCCTACCTGCTCTACTGTTAGAAATAGGATTTCCAGATTAGGGGTGTGTTCAAAATATGTATAACGTATCGATACGGAGGCGTCGGTATCGATATTTCACATACAACAAATTTGTTTTATCAAGTTTCTGAAACAGCATCTGACTTTGCATGTTTTAAGTTTATTAAAGCCATCTTTATTTGTGCTTTATTGTGTTTTACATGCACTACAGTGGAATTTTTGTGCTACAGCAAAATAAAAAAGTAACATTTGGGTATGCATGTGTCTGTTTACTTCAAAATGTTAAAGTAAAAACTGAAAAAAAAAAAAAAGTAGGTCTAAAATATCAGGATGCATATCGCGTTGAATACCATATACCGGAATGCACTTATATCGCGATATGTATCATATCATGATCCCTGTATCAGGATATGTATCGTATTGCATCACGAGGTTGTTGGAAATACGCACCCCTATTCCAAATACATGTGTGAGTTGCCTGAAAATGACCCGATTTTGGTAAATATGAACTGAGGGCAGCCGTGTTTAAGTCTGTTCAAATCCAGTTCCCGTCCCCCAGCACTCCTGATAACCATTACATCATTATCAGGGTTCTGCGGAGCTTCATGATGAGCTGATCATTAATTGAATCAGGTGTGACGGAAGAGGGAACTATCTAAAACATGAAGGATACCGACACTCAAGGACCACATGGTCTAAAGTGTGGAGCCGCTTACATCCTGGCCTGTAAATAAATACTCAAACATTGTTTAATATTTAATTTTACATCTATTTAATCATTCTCTTTTGTGCGTTTTATTGTTCTATGGACCCCCTCAGTAATTTATTCATAAAGATTTTAACAGGACTGTCCTGAAACTGAACTGAATTTACATTTACAATCAGAATCAACACGTTTCCACTTAAATATTACAATAATTAACAACATTAATATTAAAATAGAACATAATGTGGTTTAGCTACACCAGTAATATGTCCATTATTTGATTAAAGACAACTAGTACCAAGGTTAACGCTGCGTTGTTTGACTATTATTTGTATGTTTACCAGTTACTATAAAAGCATTCTCATTATTCTTGCGTCACACCATTACTTCACCCTTTTCACACAGAAAGAAGCACAGATATACTCAGGCACACAGTTGCATAGATAGTCCTCATCTTTTAAATCTTGACATTTTTGTAAGGATTTCTGCTGAGGCCAGTGTCTAGTATAAGACATCAATATAACAGAGGCTGCTGAAAAAAAAGATCATTCCTTACAACAACTTGCCCTAATAACCTATATTATCGCTCCACCATGGTAATAAAGGCCACTGGGCAATAACAGCTGGGTTTTCCTCCTTCTCTCCAGAAGCCAGGCGAGAGTGGAGGAGAATGGACCCTGGCCCTGTCTAGTTAATTAAGCTCAGGGGTGAAGGCGTTATTTGTGGGAAAAAATCCAATTATTTTGCCTCTCCACTCCGGAAGAGGAGAGGGGTTTGTGTGGTGATGATGATGAAGATGATGATGATACCACTCAGAGGCAAGATAGCCACTTCACGACTTAAGGAGTTCATTCTTAGCAGTGCCTGCCCCCCCCCCTCACCCCACACCCCACACCACCCCGTCCCTTCTGAGATTAGCCAATTCCCGTATGTAACCCCTTTGCCTTTTAACAGAAGCGGTGATATTTCATTTGCTGAAGTGCAAATGTGATTGTAAATGCTACAGATGACAGTTAAGGAAAAAAAAAAAAAAAAAAAAAGGTTGAAATTGTATGTTTCGCTGCCCGTTACTGTGTTTCTGGTGGGAAATTCACAGAAAGAATAAAAAAAAAAAAAAAGGATCCCCCTGTTAAATGTAACTTCAAAGGGAAAGGGGCTTATATGAAACAAAAGAACCAATTAAAATCTCTGAAACCTTAATTACTACTTTAACATCTAAAAACAGACAGCTATATCCCTGTCTGCCAGGGTGTAATAGATGGCCTTGTTTGAACACAGATTTTTTTTGCATTTCTCCATGCAATTAGTGGCCTTAGGTAGGGATCAGTGAGCACTACTGTGAAAATACCAGCTAAAACAAATGTAGATGCTTTATAGCTAATGTTTTCAAAGCAATGATTAGACTTACTTTCTTCATAGCGACTGCCAAAGTAAATTATAGCCTGTATGACTGCTACATAATGGGAAACACCACCATAAAAACGAACAGAATGATCAAAATGTAATGAATATGACAAGTAACAGACAGGTAATGTAAATGCACATTACAGGAAAGTGATCATGTTATTTACATTTTGGTCCATGGTTGTGGTATTTTTCTTTTATTAAATGATTCAGGTGTTAGTATAAATATCAAACCTTTTTCCGTCACAAATAGGTGTGAAAAGGAACAATTTTGCCACCAAAGTTTACGCATTGAATAATTGCCTTGGTCTTCCTATCAGCCAAATAGATTATTTTAATGAAACAGAAACAGTTTGGATCAGGACTTTATGTAGCTGATGCAGTTTTCCATGTTATTATTCATGGTCCTTAGACGTTTGTCAGATCCTGTCTTTACAAAGGCTAATTACGGATTTGAGTTTTAAGGGTTTATATCAAGTAGAAAATGATACAATAATAGTTAATGATGAAAAAACAGTTTGATATGAGGCCTAAAAGTTCCTGTGTCTTAATTAGAAAGTTTATTTCCTTCAGTTTCTCATCTTTCTTTTCATGATTTAAATTTAGAGAAGTGTAAGAATATATTTTGTTCTTGTTTCTATGTTCACATGGGTATTTTGTTCTTATTTTTATATTCACATGGGTATTTTGTTCTTATTTCTATATTCACACAGGTATTTTGCTCTGTTTGTACTAAAAAAAAAAAGTAGTATTGCGATATTGCTGGTCGTGCACATAGTTTTTTTTTAATTGATAACTGTTTTGTTAAATAATAGTTATTTAAGTTAGTTAAGCACTTTTTACTGTCTGAAAGAGGCAGATGTTAGTAAGATAGTTAGGCTACTCTATTGGGATTACATAAAATGTTATGATGTTGGATGATTCAGGGATTGTATACTATGTATTTCTTTCACAACTAATAGAATATTAACAGGATCTTAAACATAATTGTATTTATTTTCATTAATCAAATTAATCAATTTGTGTGTGTGTGTGTTATACGCGTAAAGCCAGTTATAACTTTATTTATCCAAATCCTGCAGTTTAAGTTTTTACAGAGGAACGTTTTGTGATAAACTATAAGGTCCTGTTCTGATCAAACACAATTTTGCTTAGTATTTGTCCATATTTATGGTGTATTTTAATTTTCCCGAGCAAAAATTTTAAAAAAGAACAAAAAATATGACCTTATTAAGAGTATTGCATTTTGCGATGTATTGTATCATTCATTCATTCAAGCTTTATTAAGGACACAAAAACTAGGTCCAAAAACACACAATTAAAAAAAAAAAAAATAAATAAATAAATAGCATAAATCCATATGTAACTTACACATAAAGGCTCGATCACCAGTGTGACTACATTTTAGATGTAAACCTCACAGAACTAATCTTGGGACAAACCAGGACTTGTGCAATTGAATGAATAAATAAAATGCCATATTATAGCTGCACAGAATCCAACACCACAATCTACAAACATTGACTTCCACTATAATGTCTCGGGACCCTCAGCAGCATCCTCATCATAAGCATCTCTTTTTGTATCTGTGCCACAAGTGTGCAGTAAACAGGAGAGTTCTGAAAAGTGTCGTGATTTGTAACGTACTCACCCCTAATTTAGAGTTTATTCAGTATTTAGCGTGTGATAGGTTTACTCTGTCTCACACACCAGTAGTATTTTGCCCCTCTGTATTTTACCGTCACACTGACACTTCCTAATTGGAGTTTTGTGTGAACAAACCTGAGCCTGTTTGATGGGACTGTTTGTGTGTGTTCCTGTGTAAACACAAAGACACACCGTACACTTTCACACTTTCATGTCCCCGCTGGGAGAAGCAGGGGCCCCTAATCTGTGCCCGGGAGAGCTCACCCCGTCCTCCCCTCCTGAACTTTGTCTCGGTGTGGGTCACCTCGGCGGGGCCACGGGGGAGACGCTGCCTCAGCCAAGCTCTAATCCTGGAGAGTCGATAGATGCTAGCATGGCTGCAGGCCTCAGCTCTGCACGGGCGCCCCAGGGAGGGCTGCTCATTTCAATAAATGTAAAGTGATGCTGTCCACAAGCAAACATGAACACCCCCCCCCCACACACACACACATTTTTTTTTTTTTTGTACATGCACACACATACCCACACATCTGAGCCAGACCTCATATGTACGCAGATGTGATGGAGAATTGGTTGTCCTCGGGGCAAAATATGGAGGAGTGATCCGGTGATGTAGTTAAATGACAGGCAAGCGAGTGGAACATTTGCTCGCTTGATGCTGTCGATGCGTCGCCGCTGCCCCCCGATAAGACCTTATTTACATTTGTCAGGTTGGAATTGATTTCTTTTTTGCCCTTTACAAACTGCTCAAACTGCAGAGTGGTCGGGAACTGTCGCTTCAATAAAACTGAAAACGTCCGTCAAAAAGTCTCGCCGACGAATATCAACGACCAGAATAAACGAACAAACAAAAATTTTCTGCCACGCGGGGAAATACAAGCGTACAACCTTCAGCTATATGTGTGTGTGTGTGTGTGTGTGTGTGTGTGTGTGTGTGACAGGGACATATGTTGATGTTATAACCCCCTGTGGAGAGGAGGCTGGTGCAATATCTGTCTGTGTTTGCGTGGATGTAAACCTTGATATGTGTGTGTGTGCACATGGAATCTTGTGTTCCTGTGGGTTTGTGTGTGTGTGTGTGTGTGTGAGGCAGGGGGACACAATGAAATGGGTGGCTGAGCGGGCGCCTCCCACCATTAAAGCACTAAATGGGCAGCCGGAGGTCCCTGTGAGTGTGTGAATGAGGAGGGTTCTCCAGGGAGGTTAAGGTCAGCGGGTTTCTGATGGGACTGTATGATTAAGGTCAGACCCGGCTACTAATGCGACTGTGTGAGGCGTTGAGATGGATGCCGAACTCATACGGGTTAACTTCATGATTTTTTGTAAACGGGCCAAGGTTAAGATCAGACACTGGAAAAAGAAAACACACTAATGTAATTGTTCCAAAGTGGGAAGTTGTTTTGTTGCAGGTTTGAAAAAGTCAACCGTTTTAGACTTTAATGACATTCAACATGGCTTCTCTGTTAATGTGGCGATCAGTTATGCACGCATCAGAGACTAATTTTTGTATTTTAATGGAAAATTATCGGCAATTTGAGACTCGTTAGTGTTTGTCTCATTGTATTTGTGTTTCCCAGTAAGATCAGTCGCAGTTTTTTGATAATGCATGAACATTTATTGCTACTTTTTGAATTGTATTTAGAAGTTTGAACCAAGGAAACCATTAGTGATGATAACCAAAATAAGTGTACAAAGAAAATTTTTGGACTCCTATTAATTATGCAACACCTAGATACTAACATCATATGATATAACTACATACTCATATTAAAAAGCTATTATTTTATGTATATTTGCTATAACAAAAAAAAAAAGAAAAAAACTCTATTTTCTTTACAGAATGTATCATGCAACTGATTTCTTAATGCTTCTCTCTAATCCCTCAGAACTTTCTTTACTTTCAGCAACCGGTGATGATGCAACGACCGCATGATTTGTGTCTTGAAAGTATAAAATACGGGAGATAAAACGCTAAAATGTCATCTCTACTCGGGGGTCTGCAGCGGCGGCCGGTGCACTTCATTAAATTTGAATGAGATCTAAACAAAGCAATGATATTTTTTGACAGATCCGAGAGGACAACTTCCAATGATACTATCAATAAAACATCATCACCGGATAATGACATTCCAGACGCCGATTCACGTACAGCCAATCCAGTGTAGGTGACTGACAGACGGACACACCAGCAAATGGATAAATCTGACCTCCAGTACTAAGGGTATTTCACTTAGAGCTGCCAGACGGGCCCTGCACCGAAAAACGTGTTTATTAACAAGCACCCCCCACACACTAAAAAAATAAATTAGAGGTGGAACTCCCTGCCTATCACTTTCTGAATCAAACTCTAAAAGATTATTCCACATAATTATACTAAAGGGCAATTGGTTGATATGTGGCAGGGTCGGAGGTCGTGGCCTGGTATAAGCAATCTGTAGGCTTTGGTTGGCAGGCGGTAATACGCAACCAGGCGTCATCCTCTAACCCTATTCCCCAGGCTGATTGCTACCTGTCACCTCCCTTCAACTCATGTAAATTGCGTCTGCTTTCCGTGAGGAGGAGGGGTGTGGCGACGACGGGGATGCGCGCATGTCATACGTGTGTATGTATTTGCGAACGCGTGACTGCTGTGGTGTGTTTGTGCGAATACTCGGGGCATGTGTCCACTCTCCGGCAGCGCCGTCCTGCTGCTGCTGTTTCGCGGTAATGGCTTCTTGGGGCAATCAAAAGGAGACAGTTTCTTGACTCATCTCCTTTAATGGCGTGTCCTCCTCAGGCTAAAATTGAACAGTCCCGACATGGCCTAAGGCAGCCGATGAAAATTCAATAATTCTGCTCTGGTGTCATCTTTTTTTTTTTTTTTTTTGGGAGATAGGGAGTGTAATTATGCTTCAGTAACATGACATTTGGACCGGGTTGTGTGTGTATATGTGTGATACCTGGATGCTGGATCCATCTATCTAATCCGGACTCATTCAACAACTCAAACCCAGAAAACTGAGCAGATCTTTGCAGCGAATTAGAAGCCTTTTGAAAGTCAAATAAACTATCTAGCAGTAGGAATAAAGATAAGTGTGTAGAAATATGACAAAAATATTGTCATGGTGTTGTTGCGAGGGGCAAAAAACACCATTTTTAAGGTGATGGACGTGTAAGTTTAGGTTGAAAAATTATTTCTTTTGAATAAATGTTGCACTGATTCCCAGAAAAACTAAAAAAAATCTGCACATTTATGATGTTTTGTTTTGTTACAAATGCAGTATATTTTTTTTCCTGCAGTTGTTTATGGCAGGAAAATGAAGAATGGCAAAAGTAGCTCAAGTCTCATACTCATTACTGGTGGGGTTTTTTTTTTGTGTGTGTGCAAATAAATAAAGATTTTAACATGTCTTTTTTATCATTTTACTTCAAAATCATTCTGGTTGTTCCATCATACATTCTTTATATCGAGACAAACACAAACCTATAAAATTGTCACAAAATAATGAAGTGTACACTATGTATGCTTTATAAATGAATATTGATTTTTATCCCCCTTATCAAGCGCAAATGTCTCAGTTTGTGAAAATAAAAGGACATTGAATACATTTGAAACAGAAAACGGCTGGAGCAGGGCAGCCTCGGAGGTGTGCCGAGGCAGAGATGAATGGGGGGCCCTATTTGGCTCTGTCAGTTTTTATATGACATTATTATTCTCTGGGTGATAAATTCTGGCATGTTAAGATCTCAGACAACAACGACATAAAATTCAATCAATGACGCCTCCTCTCCTCACCTCGACTCCCTCTCGTAGCCCCGCAGCTCCACTGATAGTTCCTAAATCAAAGCGAATGGGATTCTGCATAATTGTGCAGCAGCAGTGGCCCTGCAATGAGTCACGAGCGGTGGCCACGCAGCTTTATGGAGTTAATGTGAATGGCAGAATAAAACACAGTCTCGTAAAACAATGTAGCAGTGACATATTGTCAAACAGGGTCTATGTTTATTTATAACTGCTGCTGCTTGCATGGAGATGGTGGTCAATCATGCCTCTTGGCCAAGAAAGTTCCCCACAGAAAACCCTGATTTAAATCTTTTTTTTATTATTATTTTGGTTCGTTTTGCAGAAATGAAAAAAAGTTTGTATTTTTTTATGGTTGTAGACTAAGTTTCTGCTGTAAAAAGGTCATCAGTCACTGTACAAGCATAAATGACCGTGCAAACTTGGCTGAAAAAAATGTGTTTGAATGTTTTTTATTGCATTTTTCACCAGGTATTTTTGAGAAAGTAGTTGAGAAAAACAGTTTTCTGGTTAAATGTGTTGCTAATTGACATAGACATCTATTTATTTTGTTGTTTTTTACTTTACTGTTGATACTGTATGCGTTTAAAGTTTGCTGAAAAAAGTGTGTTTAAATGTTTTTATTGCATTTTCCCTTATTATTATTACCATTTTTAAAAAAATTCTTACTCGTTTTCTAATTTAAGACCATGCTAATTGATATAACCACACATTTATTGACTTTATTACCATTGTTGCATGTAACCTTTGCAGAAAATTGTGTTTAGATGTTTTTTTAAGGGAACTTTGCATTTTTCTGCAGCTCTTCCTAAGTTTACATAATTAACATAATCACTCTTATTACTGTATGCATGTCCACTTTTTTTTTGTCTTGTAGTTTTGCATGTTTTTCAGCTTTTAAGTTTTAATTTCTTTTTTGTTCTGGCGAAATTGTCCAGTTTAAGGCAATGCTAATTGACATAATCACCTATTTATTGATTTTTAATGCTTTCCCTTTACAGATATTCTACTGTATGTTCTTATTTTATGCAGGTATAAGCATTAGCTTGATTTAATTCAATAATCTGAATAATTGCATTAACAAAACAAAACATTAATGCAGTGAAAAATACCGAATTAATTAAAAAAAAAAAAAAACTAGATCTGACTGCATGACTATGTGTTTGTGTGCATGTGTTCTGCTCTCAGAAGCCTTTCTCCATCTGAATGCTGCAGCTTGTCCTCCTGCTGATTGCTTTGATTGATCATTATCTGATGGCCTCTTAATTAGAATGCTAATGAGGAGGAGGTTTCCGCCTGGCCCTTCTCCTCTTCCGTGCCTTGTCTCTGAAATGAGGCGTAATGGAAATGACATGGGCTATGTGGGATGGATGATCCCCCAGTTAATAATTCCAATCTGTTAATCAATGGCCTGGTCGATCGGCTGCCACGCAGAGCTGTGACACAAAACCACAAACCGCTCTGTGTCAGCACCCTGGGTGAGAGGGATTGTGGAGATGACAGTGATTTCAGATGATCTTCAAGATTTTCTGTCTCAGTTCTTTTTTTTTTTCCCCTACTATAACATAACATAACATAACATTGCAGTTATTCTTTAGCGATGCAGGAAATGGATTCATCGTGTGCATTTTTAATTTGTGTTTAGAAAAAAAAAACACAAATTCTCTGCTATACTGAGACTTTTCTGCTTTGTTCACAAGGTTAGATGAACATAGAAATAAATCCTTTTTTTTCCAGGCACTGGTTCTGGGGCACTGGGGGTGGGTTTGTTTGAGATCAGCGCGTGGAATGAAAACGTATTAACAGCATAATAACAAAAGATTATGTTCATCTGGGGCGAGGCCCTCCGTTTTCTCGCTGGCGCTGACTGTGAAGTCTTTATTCTGTGAGTCGGCAGCATGCTGCACCCTTAAAAAGGTTATTATGTTCCCTCACTGTGGCAGCACTGGCCCACGGAGCTCCGATATTGTGACGGGGGTCGTCTGTACCACATTAGAGCCAATAAATGTGCGTTGGCACTTCCTCAATTTAAAGTAAAGCCCCCTTTCCCTTCTACCTCCCTTCTTCATTCCTAATAGGGTATTCCAGCAACGCATCTAATAAGTTGTGGGATATCTGCTGTGGGATAGGGCTGAATATTTCTTTTCTCTCTATCTGCAGTTGTTGCAGTGGGAATTTGCCGTCTAGTTGCTGTTATTCTACATGATCATTTAGTTTGTTTTGTGTTTTTTTTCTAATTACATTCTTCATTCATGTATACACATTTTTACATTTGCATTTCATTCATTCTCATTAACTGAAATTATTCACTTTTCACTCTTTTCTCTAACATTGCTCCAGGTGTTTTTCTTACGCAATACCAAACTACACACACATTTTTAGCTTCGGTTCTAAAATCTCCTGGTCCGGTGTGCTTATTGTGGCTTCTAAAGAAGTTAAGGTTGGCGAACCTAAACACATTCTAAGCCGGGTTATTCTCCGATGCCTATCATGGGAGCTAATATCAACCTCAGGGATCATCCAAAAGCCAACTGGGTCGGTAGAAGACTCCAGATTCATGAGGATATGTGTGTGTTTGTGCGCAGGGGGTGAACTCCAATGTGTGTTAAAGGGCCTGAAATAGTCTTAATGATACGGCGAGTACTTGTGAACATTATGTTGCAGGTTTTACATTTTTCTCCACAAGAGGTAAAAGTAAAACCTGAAGGCCATGAATAATTACTTGAACACCCTCGCACTCGCACACCTTTACTCTCACATCCGTTACCGCATTGAAAGTCTGTAAGTAATGAAGAACATCCTCAAGCATCAGGACAAGCACTTTCAATGACTGATTGGTGATTGATTGCCCGTACAGCACCTCCCCAACGGTCACCGTGTGAGGGTTTTTCTTTTCATCTTTCTTATCCGTACAGAGAAGGGAGAGAGAAAGATAGAGAGAGGGAAAAGAGCATGAATTCATTAAATGTTCCAAACCCTAGCCTCGAAAATTGATCTCCTTTTTTTTTTTTTTTTTTTTTTTTTTTTTTTGAGCCCTTGCCCGATCTCATCTGTATTCCAGATCCATTCCCAGATGATACCACCTCTATCAAGAAGCAAATGCAACAGAATCATAAATCTCCTTTAAAATATTGCACTTTAGAACGTGTGCGTGTTCAGCCGGGGTGAAAGAATCTAATTAAATAAGCGTTCATTAGTAGTGGCATTGCATATTTTCCTTGCTTATTCTGCAGAAAAGAAAAAATGTAGATGTGCGGAAAAAGACGAAGAAAGGCAACAAGGAGCCATCTGCCCCCTCCCCCCCTTTTTTTTTTTTTTTTTTTTTAGAATTAACACTGATGAAACTTTAAGTAGCTCAGCTGAAAGGCTTTAAATGGACTCCCCTGTCCGAGTCAATTAACCAAATGATTTGTTATTTTACTGCCATTACCCATTGTTCACCCACAGCTAGAATGATGTGACACTTTCTCCGTCCAGACGCCAACAGCCTTGGTCAGCATGGCGTGTCTTTCTTAAACACGCATTGATTTAAGGCGTCGCCACATTAAACATTAACCGGGGTGCCTGCGCCTCTTGTCATGAACACCAGGGGCAATTAATAGAGCGGTAATGGTGGGGCCGACGGATCACTCAGACAGCGGTGAGTGATGTCCGGTCTGTTACCACCTGTTCAGTGTGGAGGGAAATGAAGTCGAACCTTGGCACCCCGCTGTGAGACGCTGATTGAAATTTACAAGGCTACACGCACGCCACTGACAGCCATGTCGGATTGGACGCTTTGAGGAGGGCCAGACGTGTAACAAATAAAGCACGTGTCGTGTTAAGCGCTGTAGGAGGGCAAAGGCTGCTGGGTATTAGAGCAGGGTGGACATACTGTAACGTATTAGTTGTGCAGAGGTAGGTCATCAACTGGCCTTTAACCCATTATCAGACACTTACAGAAACAATCAGGAATTCAAAACTTTAACTCTACTGTGTTTTTGGAAGACATAACAAGATTTTAGTACTTTATGTAGAATGTCAAGGTCAGTGAAGTTACCGTATTTGGTTCCTTGCCCATAAAAAAAAAAAAAACTATTCCAGATGTATAAAAAAAAAAAATGCAAGAAAAACACATGCAAGATGCAAAGAACATGTATTTTAGAACATTAGAACATTAGTGTTAGAACATTAGACCAACATAAGTGCTGATCCAGACCC
>JAPSES010000002.1:6492853-6510254 GCA_029822895.1 Maxillicosta whitleyi
CCACAGGTCCATCTTCAACACTATTTCTGACTAATGACACCAGAAAGGTGGTTTGGAGCGCTGGCCCTTTAAATGCAAATGACCCCACCCCCTCCCGTTCATGAACATTTTAGATAATTGGTTCAAAGTTTCAGTTTTTACTACAACCGCTGCTGCCAATTTCCTAAAATGTTCAGTTGTTTGTTGTATTAATGAACATAAGTGGCTGAATGGGACAGAGCAGGACGGTCCGTAACCTGGAGGGGGCGGGGCTTAGAGCGTCACATGCGCATTTAAAGGGCCAGCGCTCCAAACCACCTTTCTGGTATCATTAGTCAGAAATAGTGTTTAAGATGAACCTGTGGAATTGAATTAATGAAGAATTCAGACCCAAGCAGAACATTTACAGTTTATATAAACCACATGGAAATGTTTAAAATGCATAATTCCATTTAAAAAAATCAAAATATCACACTTAAAGCATATCTTAGTTCCATCTTAAGTTGTTAATAAGTAGTAGCCTATACAAATTAGGTGAAGACTGCAGTGCACATATTGTTTTCAGTTAATAAAAATAGATATTTTATGTATACTATTATATTCTTATGTCTAGAGAGAGAGAGATGTGCACATATTTCCTGTATTTTCTTGTTGCATCTGAGGAAAAGACAACGGAAAATACATTTACATCCTCCTTTCAGCCCTGTAAAAACACCAGAGCTACAGGTGGTATCAGCCTTTTGCACAGTACTGTATGTTCCCATGTGGAAGACCTGTTGCCACTAGATCCAACGCATGTTTACGTAGATGCAATTTTATGGGAGGGGGATAAAAATTGCAGTATGAAAAGTAACAACATCTATCAGACAAATATACTGGAGTTAAAAGGTGGCTAATTTGCATAATATGGTAATATATGTGCATAATACTCATGTAGAAGTTTTTTATTCCTTTTAGTTTGCTAAAAAAAAAAAACAAAGTGACTTCCTTTGAACAAATACTCAATATTGTCATGACTTACAATAGTATTCGATAGTGAGTTTTGTTTGTGCAGAACAACCGCTGTACAACTTATTCACCCGCATATGGAAATTCACCCTGAGCCATATGTAAAAGAGGAGGAGGAGGAGGAGGGGGGGCAGGTGGTGTAAGACTTAAAGCACTTCCTCTGAGTTATTTTTAATGAAAATAAAGTAGGATCAGCACAAATCGAACAAATGATGAGAAACGACCTGGCAGAGGCTGTTTTCTCCCTCTGAGGTGATACTGAGGGAGGAGAAGAGGAGCAGGAGGGCCTCCACTTCCCTCCCTTTTCCTGTCCTCGCTCCTTCCTTTCTTTTCCCACTCACTCTTCTCTCTACTTTTCTCTATATTCCTCCATCTACTTCCCTCACTCCCTATATGTTCCTCCCTCCCTTTCGCCGTCTTAAAATATGAAAGGCCCAGTTTCTTCCCAGTCGTGCATTTCCCCCAGAGTGAAAGGAAAAAAACAAAACAAAAAAAAAATGGACAAATCACAGTGATGCATTGCTTAATTTAATAAATGAAGCTTGAGAAACCTGATCACAGAACACACTTGTCTCCATAAAAGGGGACTGACTATTGCCAGATGCCGCTGAATGTCTCTGAACAAAGAGGACACACACATGTAATCCCTTTGGGTTTGGGGCGACACTGTCTATTCGATGGGTGCCAACAGAGCTCTCACTTTGTATGACTGACTGTGCTTTGACATCACAGGGAGTGGAGGAAAGATACTCCCTCTTTATGAAGAGTAAGATGGAAAATCCATTTACCCGAGCTGACTCATAACCAGAAAAAAAAAAAAAAAAAAAAGGTTGTTTTAGCTTTTCAAAATGAATCCATGATGAAACTGCGCCGTATGTATGGAAATGTGGAGGCCTCGTCATCTAAAGGGGAAACAAAATCTGTCATACATCAGTAGGACTCCCCAACTTGTTTGAGTTAGGTGGTGAGCAGACAAATTGGTTCCAGTTGGTCAACAATTAACAAAAAACAATGTCTGTAATGTCTGAAAAATGTAGCGTCAGGGTAGTTACAGTCGCTATGTCACTGCCAGGAAAAACAGCTGAAAGGATAAGATGTCACAAAAGTTCACCTCAGCTACTTAGGATGTCTGTTTATGTATAAAGTTACAGATGATATTGACTAAAAATAAAACAGCAAGCATATTAAAAACATTACCAAAGGACTACATATTTATACTAAGGAGAAGAAGTTCTATAGAATTGTTTATAAGTCATTTTAATTCAGTCTTTACTATTAGACTGCTTTTTACCATGACATTAGTTGTTTTTTTTTATTTTTTTTACTTTCATCATTATGTATTTATCATCTCATTTGATCCCATTTTTAACCACCTCATACTGATTTTACTGCCATTATTATTGTCTTCCTCTTTTCTAAGTCAATGTTAATGTCTAAGTCAAGTATTGCTACAGTTCTGCTTCATTTGACTGTATTTCTCTTTTTGGGTCAGTTTTGTTCTCATTTGTATCCATTTGTCAATGTTTAATTTGTTGGTGATTGGACAGCTTAGGATGGAAGGTTGCCAGTTCGAATCCCAGGTACGCCCTTTACGCTATACATGCTTATATATACCTCGTAAGACGCTTTGGATAAAAGCATCAGCCAAATGTAATGTAATGTAATTGATGTCACTGCACATCTGCCTCTGATGTTGTTGTCTTTTATTATTATTATTACTAGTAGTAGTAGTAGTAGTAGCAGTAGTAACAGTAGTAGTATTAGTAAAAGTAGTAATAGTGGTAGTAGTAACAGTAGTAGTAGTAGTAGCAGTAGTAGTAGCAGTAGTAACAGTAGTAGTAGTAATAGTAGTAGTAGCAGTAGTAATAGTAGTAGTAACAGTAGTAGTAGTAGTAATAGCGGTAGTAGTAGTAGTAACAGTAGTAGTAGTAGTAGTAGTAATAGTGGTAGTAGTAGCAGTAGTAGTAGTAGTAGTAGTAGTAGTAGTAGTAGTAGTAGTATCAGTAGTAGTAGTAGTAGTAGTAGTAACAGTAGTAGTATCAGTAGTAGTAGTAGTAGTAGTAGCAGTAGTAACAGTAGTAGTAGTAGTAGCAGTAGTAGCAGTAGTAGCAGTAGTAACAGTAGTAGTAGTAGTAGTAGTAGTAGCAGTAGTAACAGTAGTAGCAGTAGTAGCAGTAGTAACAGTAGTAGCAGTAGTAGCAGTAGTAACAGTAGTAGTAGTAGTAGTAGTAGTAGCAGCAGTAGTAACAGTAGTAACAGTAGTAGTAGTAGTAGTAGTAGTAGTAGTAGTAGTAGTAGTAGGAGCAGTAGTAACAGTAGTAACAGTAATAGCAGTAGTAACAGTAGTAGTAGTAGTAGTAGTAGTAGTAGTAGTAGTAGTAGTAGCAGTAGTAACAGTAGTAACAGTAATAGCAGTAGTAGCAGTAGTAACAGTAGTAGTAGCAGTAGTAACAGTAGTAGCAGTAGTAACAGTAGTAGCAGTAGTAACAGTAGTAGTAGCAGTAGCAGTAGTAACAGTAGTAGTAGCAGTAGTAGCAGTAGTAACAGTAGTAGTAGTATATATATAGTGTATATATAAGTGTTTTGTACCCATATGATGATATAAAACCAATACACTAACCTCATCACTATTGAAGTTCAGGGTTAATGTTTTGTCATGGCAGATTTTATATAATGTATCAACTCTATAGTTTATAGCTGAAAAACATTACATTACATGTATTAAATATAAACTAGTGGAACTTTATTTTTATTATAAACACAACTGCATTGACGTACTGTACCTACTCAACTTTAGCCTCTTTCAGCCCACAGTGTTTCAGAACAAGATTATAATAGTACAGATAATAAGCATTTTACACAGATTAAAAACACATGAACAGGCTGAAAGTATGTGCTATAAGTTAAAACAGACAAATACTGATAACTAAATATGAGTGAAATGATGGAGATTAAAAGCTGATGATTAAAACTAAACCCCTTATGTCTGTTAATAATTTTTTAGACCTCCTTTGCAGGAACCAACTATCACCTCCCAATAAAAACAAAGTTTATGACAGGCAAAAATGATCAAATATATTAAATTGTCAGACTTACAGCTTCAGTGTGCGATTTGTGTTGCCAAAAAAAAAAGTCAAAAATAACCTTTTAACATAGTGATCAAAGAGGTTTGGAAAGAAATAGTCTTTGGCATCTGTTGTTGGCTCTAATTCAAGTTTTAATTTTATTATTATTTTTTAATCCAACATATGAGATCACATTTGGACTGTTTTTTAGGTCTTTTGAGAAAAAGATATGTGATTGACAGCTAAAAGGACCAATCACGGTCAAGATAAGCCTCCACAAATAATAATAGTAATGAAATTATAAAACATGACACATTTGCATCTATCTATCTATCTATCTATCTATCTATCTATCTATCTATCTATCTATCTATCTATCTATCTATCTATCTATCTATCCTCTGCTTATAAAATCTGCAAAATAATCTGATAATTCTCAAAGGTTTGGTCATTACAACCAACTTTCAGATGTGCATCTTTAATGTTTTTATCCATAAAATACTACACGCTACTTGAAATCCCTCCACTGAAAGGTTCCTTAACACTTGCAAAAATATGCTAAAGCTGACTACTCCATAACAAAGATTGATAATATGGTTAGCATTTACTATGTTAAATGACAAAGCGCATTTTGCTTCTTCAGGATTACATTGGTTAAGTCCGTGAAGTGTGTATGACTGCGAGGGAAAGATCTGACAAAATTCCTTTATCATTGGTGGGAAAAGACGATTATTTATGGTGTTGTTTTCGCCTTATGTATTTCCTTAATTAAAACATATTGGCTTCCAAGAGCAATATAAGAAACAAATTGCTTTGGCATGGCTGTGGCAGTTGGAGGACAGACTCTGCATATTGGCAGATCAAATGAGATGGGATTTGGAGTCTTTGAAACTACATTTGTGCTTCAGACTATGGTAATGAGGCCTAGCAGAATGATATCACCATCCCCAAATATTTAGTTTGTCATTTTGTGGTAACTGGCCCCTCTGTGCATACATGTGTGTAACATCAGTGCTGAGTGCATGTGTGCAGCTGCAGTAGGGAGGTGAGTGCAGTATTATATGGAGGCTGTATGTTGAATTAAATATCACGTCCTTCTATTCAGCAGCATTCTACAGTCAAGGGAAAAATTATTAGACCATCAAAAGTCGTCATAAACAACAATTATGCAATCAAGTCCTAACTCCTGTGTGTATCATGTGACAAGAACAGACAGAAAATAAAACATGGGATGAATAAAAGCACTGGTTTTGTCATAGATATTGATGTAAGAACTGAAGTGATTTTGTTTTTTATCAAGAAAACATGGAAAAATACAGATATCAGCTCTGAAATTATTAAAATTAATATATAAGTAATGCCAACTCCAAACTTTTCTCTGTGTTTTAGAGTGAAAAAAGTAAAATTACGTCATGAAAATGTTGACGTTTAAAAACTATGCTTTAAAACAATGTGAATAATATGATGAATAATAAAAATAAGAGTAATTTTAACAATATTCTGCCTCAGTTTATCATTTACAGACACAGTGATTACAGATCTACAAACACACAAAACATTCATGAACAAATAATATTGTTAAAATTACACTTTTCTTAAAACATTCCACGTTTATTTTTCCTCAGATTATTCACATTTTGCAAAATTATCCGTTGTTTTGGTGTAAATACATGTGAGTTGTGAGTATTCATTAGATATTATGGTAGTATTTTACAGATTTGACCCACTTTAATTGAATTGTTCTGTCTATGGAACTGAACTAAAATGATTGTTAATATATTAGTTTGGACTGGACCCTTTGGGGGGGCCGCATTTGGCCCCCGGGCCGCATGTACTATGAGTTATTTTTGTTGTTATCATTATATTTGTCCAAAAAAATGTACCTTTATTTGTACCAGGTATTAAAATGAACAAGAAACTGAATAAAACAAGGGTGGTCTAATAATTTTTTCCCCAACTGTATAATGATTTCTGTATAAATTAAGACTTGTAGATGGATAAATAGATAAATGGCATACAGCAGGAAGTCATAGTAGCATAAAAGTCAGTTACAGTGGTGGAGAAACGCTTGTGTTCACTCCGTGCGTTTCTGATTTAATGTGTTAAGAATCACTTTTAAGTCAGTGAACATTGTATTGTGACTCCAAACCCACATCTGCACATGCTCAGTTCGATCGAGGTCAGAACTGGATGTTTCAGCAGATAATGGAACACATCCAGGGCATGACATGTTGAAACTGTCAAGATTTATTTATTTATTTATTTTTGCGGCCTGTCTGACGCAGACACATGTTTTAAACAAAAAAATATTTTTCTGCAAATATTAATGTTAACCCATAAAGACCTGGTGCTATTTTTGTGGCAGTTCCCAAATAAGTTTTCCTATATATTTAACCTTTTTTGAAGTGATTTATCACCATGTATTATATTATCCTCTGTGTTTTGTATTTTTCTTTAGTACATTTTCTATTTTCCTATATTTCCTATATATCCTATACACAACTCATTTATTCCTTGTTATTTAATTTAATGTGATAAATAGCCAATAAAGGAAATATATTTGGTTATTCTGTTGATTGAGTTGATTCATATGTACACTTATGTAAAATTTATTGTATTTTGTTACTTTTTCTGTGATTAATGACCATTGTTGGGTGCGTATGTAATAGAATTCTCGATTTTATTTTATTTTTTTGAGACATTTGAGACAAATAAACAAATAAGAATAATTATATATTAATGATTATATAGATGTTCATAAAAGCTCAGATTAAAGTTGAGGCTAAAAGGTGGCTGTTTTTTAGTGAAATGTCAATAATAACATATAAATAGTGTCTCCATCCACTGACATTTATCAAATTCCATGGGTTTTACCTGTGAATTGATGTTATACAACATAAGTGTGTTTCCAGAGTAACTATGGAGCCTCTTAATGTCCAGGTGGGTCATATCTGATGACCATGAAAACATGACAAACTGTATTTTGCACCAATTATTTACATGTATCAATAGGATTAACCAATCAACAATTATATAACATTTAGTTCAGTTGATGGTTTTGGCCTTTTATGGGTTAATATTTCAGATTAAAATCAAAATTTAAAGTTTTTTTCCCCACTACTGTAATCTGTGACCTACTATTTACTGCTTTCCTTGGCAAATTAGCTTCACTATAAAATGCACCACTTTGATTTTGTGTAATATGTGAACATGGTGTGTGTCTCATGCATGAATGTGCAGATGTGTTTATGTGAGAAAGCTGTTTTTAATTCGTCGACTGTGACAGTTTCAGCTGGGGCCACAAAGAGACCGTGAGACAACCCCTCCTCAAACAACAGTGAGGGGTGGTGATGCACGACAGCGATAATGGGCTCTTTGAAAATAAGAAGGCCCTCCCCTCCTGTGTTTCGGAGGGAACACATGTTTGCCTGTCTCTACTTCTGTCAACAGCCTGCACTACAGTGGCACAGACCAAAGAGGGCTCAGCTCCTCGTGTGCTGAAGGGAGGAGAGCTTCCCTGTCAGACCGGACTGATATGACGACTCATTTCACAGCAATGCACTGGTGTGGTTTCTCTGTAAACATGTATATGAAAAATGCTCTTTGGGAGGCAGATGTTTGTGGTCGAGGACGAAAACATGACATAAGCTGCTCCAAAAAAGACCAAAAAAAAAAGATGCTTAGACTAAATTGGTGGACGTTTCTGTTGGGGTAAACCAAACTCTACCCCTCGACCTCTGTCTACCCTCAACTTTGAGTCTCGCTCTTTCTCTTGTTCTCAGAAGTGATACTGAAACCAGATGTTTTAACAGATAACAAATGTCAGAGTCAATCGCTGCCAGCACACCTGGTACAGTACAGACAGGGCGACCGGCGTACATCATCTGAATTTCACTATTCCACTTGTTTTTTTCATTGTTTCTCATATTTCTTTATTTGTTTTTATATTTGGCTTTTTTTAATTTTTTTTTTTTTTTTATTTACAAAATCACAAGAATATACAAGTTACCAGAAATAAAGCATTAAGTAAAAATAAACAAAACAAAACACAATAGCCACAAGGGGGAAAAAAAACCCTAAAAACTGATAGTTGAGAATAAACAAGAACCAAGATAATAAACAAAAAAGACAATAAATGAAAATCTACATATATACATCTATATGTATATATATAAACACACACGCATGTTAGAAGTCAATAGACAAAAAACAAAAAGACTAGACTGAAATAAATTAAAAATAAACATACAATAGACAAACAACATTAAAAAAAAAAAAAAAAAACGTCAAACAACAAAACTACCTGGGAGTCCTAAAAATACCCTCATGTCATTTTACATAAAAAAAACAACAAAAAAAAAACATCACATCCCAACAGGTTCCATCTTCCTCCTCCTCCCTCTGTGAATCAGTTTCAACCAAACACCTCCCACTTCTACAATACACTTCTTCTGTTTTTTTTCTGTTACAAATTGTTGATATATTTTAATCTTAAAGTATATCCAACAAATATCTCCCCTACTGACTTGAAAATGAAGATTTCTCCCAATAGTATATTTGTATTTCTATTTATTTATTTATATTTTTTAGATTAGATTACATTCAACTTTAATGTCATTACTCGGTATAATACAGGTAACGAAATGCAGTTAGCATCCAATCAGAAGTGCAAACAGCAGAAGTGTGATATATTACAGTTAAATACAGTATGTGCAAATAGGTAATATGTACAGACAGTGTAATTAAGTACAGTTAATGCAAATGAGATGGAGAATATACAGATGAGTTCAGTTCTATAGTGCAAGGAGAGGTTTATAGTAATATATATGGTTATAGATATCATTAAGGCAATATACAGAAGTAACTTGCTATACAGATGTGTTGTGAATGTACAAGAGTGCAGTTAAATAGGCATACAGAATATATACATATGCATACATACATATATACCCCTATATATGCACACAAAACCAAGTGTGGATGTAAACATATACATGTATATACACACACACGTAAGATAGGCTGTGTATTTGAAGCTGGAAGTGCTCTGGTGAAAAGCAAACTCCTTCTTGTAGAATGTGTTTAATACTTTATTTCAATCGACTGTCCCGTCTTGGTTTTTTTTTGTTTATTTCCATCCAGACAACGTGCTGTTTAGTGTCTTCCATCTTTATGCGTTTGTTCTGCGGCCTGTCACTACCGGATCAACTGCTCATTTGTGCATGTGTGATGTCAACTCTACTGGGACGAACCGACCCAAATGCGTTGGCAGAGACGTTCAAAGTCATTCTACACTGCAGGTGGATTAATTTTTAATCAGATTAATCATGATGGATTAATCTGCGTTAATGCGGTCATTATGACAGCCCTAAAATATTATTCACAGTTTGGTAGAATATACTAAAACACATGGTATAAACATGTCAAATATGTGAAAGGAAGTGATTTAAGATACATTTAATCAGGGGAAAAAAAGCAGAATCTTGTTAAATTGACATGTTTTGCAAACTCATACTGAAGTATCCAACAGTATTTGAATAAATGTGCTTAGTTACATCCTACCACTGCCTATAGGTCCTGTAAAAAAAAAAAAAAAAAAAAAAATAGACTTGGAGATCTTTAAGTGCTGTCACGCAACTGTCACATATAAAAGCCATAAGTAATATTGTGTGATTAATTTTCCTTGTCAGTATTGACAGCGACAAGTGACCCTGAGCTGTTATGAGATATTGTCTCTGATATGTGGTTTGCTTCTTTTGGAACTGACATCATAGGTACTGCGTATAATCTTCCCATACTGATCAGGGCTCGCAGATTGTTTGAGCCAACGCAGAGACCAGTAGGGGAGGGTGGTCTGGTCCCACACTGTCGGATGATTGATGACACTTCCTGTGACACTGACAGAGAGGGATCAGCAAAACAACCAACAACTTCTGCATAACTCTGCTTGAGCCAGACGCCAGCCACGCTATTGTGTCATCAGCGCTGGCGCACACACACTGAGACGCTAGTAAACACATCTGCCCACAAAGACACACACTGAGTCACTCAAAGAAACGGCTTTGATTTATGATAGCTGGAACATAGTTTCTCATACATTCTAAATGAATGTTGGACATGTTTGTAATACGCTTCTATAAAATGATGATTATCTACTCTTCTATATGGATTGGATTACTTCTACACCTGTGCTCCCAAGCTCTCGTTTTTGGTTGTCATCTCTCCAAAAATCGGCTTCTGGCCACCTGTTCTGATGAACATAAGAGTCTCTGAGGTCAGCGGAGAACATCTACTGCTGCACTGCACAAAATATCCATATGTTGAATCCATCAAGCCGGTGGGTAGCTGAAAACGCAGATATGAGGCGCTTTTGGACAGGATTCTGTCTGATTGTATTAACGCACATGGATTGCAGGGATCTGAAATTGCTGAAGAAGATGTTAAAAATCAGTCAAATGCACAGTATTATAAAGGATTAGCTACAAACCTCAGGGACACTGAAACAAAACAAAGAGCGAACATAAAATACCAATATAAAGCGTGTGTCAGAGTTTCCACATGAAACATACGCCCCTACATGGTCATTATACTATTATCTCATGCATATATCTTCTAGACATACAAACATATATGAAGCTTAATGACATGTATACATATTAACACATGTAAATACATGAAATTTACCCTTTTCCCAGTAGGTTTCATATATACTTTGTTTGATTTTATACCATATGTGGCTATATTACATTTGTGTATTCAGTAATAGGGAGTTGTCCCTATGTATAAAGTTAGTTTTTGTGTATTTTCTCCATAAAATGTTTTGACAAAGTCCATATGTTGCATGTAACGCCCAGATTTCAACAGTTACATAGCCGTTCAAAGAAAATGTCACACAAAAAAACACTAATTTCCATTCCATCAACTATCTTTAATTCCATTGTTACCAGGTCATGTATGACTTCGTTCACGCGCATAATATGATCGACGCTAAAATTCATGGGATGGAACCAAACCAAAAAAATCAGCTAACAGAAAACACATTATGATACATATAGTCATTATAAATTCGCAAATTCAGCTGTAATGAAGAGAAATAAACAGCTCGGATACGTTAATGATTAAAAAGTCTGTTGCACATGCTGGAGTCGCTGTCAGATTTCAGTATTAAACTTGCCAATGTGGACATTTTTTGCAGCGTGGTCACTCATAAATTATAATTTTTTTCCCATTATACCCCTGCAGCTGCCCAGATACATGATTTACAGCATTAATGTCTCAAGTCGCTTTCATTTTTATTGAGTTATCAATTTCTCTGCATAAAGAAGTCTAACAAACTCCTGTGACAACTCCCAGCGCATATAGATACGACATTTAAAGAGCGGGCTATTAACAATATATCTGGTTGCAGCCAGAAAGGACTATTTTATTGCTGACTGCATATCAAATAATGGCGTCTGTTAGCACACGGATGTGAACAGGACACACCAATATTTCCTCAACAGACCATCCCGTGGTCACTCCCATTTGGCGCCAGCCATACAGATCCAGAATTCCTCACTTCATAAAAATTGTTAGGCTCATTCAGAGTGTCTGGTAATCAATACTACCGGCACAGCTGTTAGACCATAAAATGGCCCTTAATTTGGAGACAGCCCCTTTCTCTGTATCCGCCAGCGCAGTCTGCTCTAAGATCTGAGCTAACTCACCTACACATGCAGAAGATGAGGGTGACGGAGTCAGTGGTGTGAACATTGTCAGGATCAGTGCGAGAAGAATGTAAAGTACCAGAATACACCGTCGTATGCAAAACTCCTACTTATGTTACTGTAAGGCGCCTTGAAACTTTATGACAAAAAACTAATTAGGTATTTATTTGAAGTACATTAAAGCTTATATTTAACTCATGAAGACCCAAACATCTACTGATCTAACATGTTTAATACCTGTTGATCCATTTAATCCTATCAATTCATGTAAATAATTAGTGTAAAATAGTGAGTCACCTTTTCATGGTCATCAAATATGACCCATTTGGACATTCAGAGGCTCTGTAGTTACCATGGAAACACTGTTATCTTCTACAACATTGGTTCACCAGTTAAACAATGGAGTTGGATCAATGCCAATGGATGGAAACACTTGTTTTATGTTCAGTTAATGGTAGATTTTACTCTTCGGTTTTCTCTCTTTTGATATAATATCCTTTAATTTACCGTGAATTATCATGAATATCTAAATTAAATATAGAAAAATACATGATTTACAGTGAAAAATGCCAAATTCTGAGGATATTATAATAGTAAATGGTGATAAGTCACTTAATAAAGTTTAAAGAGAGAGACAAATGCACATGGAAACTGCCAGAAAAGTAGCACTGGGTCTTTGTGGGTTAAATGTGTAAAATGGACTTGTTCCTCAGCCTCTTTGTAAATACATAAATAAACTGAAGCTGTGTCGGCTTCCTGTGGCGACTGTAAAGCATTAGAAAACATCCTTTTCTTGTGAAAGGCGCCAAACTCTGGAATTCACTGCCTAATCATCTGAAATCTGGTTTATTGAACGACAAACCAGCACTCATGTCAAATCTTAAATGTAATATGTATATTTATATCCTGCTATAATCACGTTCAATAAGCACTGGGGTAATTTGTTAGTGTATTGTATTCATTTCAGATTTTATTCAGTTCGTTTTACAGTCCTGGCCAAATGTTTTGGTTGTGACAACATTAACTCTTTGCCAAAATATGATTTATTTGACAATAAAAGTCTGTGAAACTCATAATATTCTTACAGTTGCTCTTCAATGTACCTTCATGTAAGGGGGGGAAAAAAGTAACAGATCCTACAAAAACTAAATTTGCATCACTGCCAAAACTTTTGGCCACGACTGTACATATTCAACATTTTGATCCTGTAAAAGCCCATTTAAAGATGAATATTGTAAGTTAGCATTCACATCAAACACTATAATGCTTACATGCGATTGCTCCTCTAAGCATGCATCTGTATCTATCAAATAATCCATAAATAAATACATAAATATGAGCAGAAGCTGAAGTATTGACTGGTATATTAGTATAAACAACACAGAATTATTAAAACTGATACTGTTGCGGAGGTGGAATCTGAACTACTTTATCTCCAGTTCATTGTACGAGGATACCGGATAAATCTGAAGGGCTCATGGGATGATTCATACAAGGGGAAAGAAGACTTTTTGGACTTTTCCCTCTAATCTTAGATTACCTGTGACATACTGGATGATTTGAACATTTATTGAAATTAAATCACGAGGGAAGTTTGGAGGGAAAAAAAAAAAACGATGTTTAGTGAAGCTGTTAATAAATCAAATACCTCTGGAATATAAGCCCGACTATACACGCTGCTGTGGGTAACATCTTAAAAAAAATTCGGAAGATATTAGTTTAGTCTTTAGTTGTATTTTAAGATCTTATTTTATCATAAATTCAGAAAAAAAATTATCTGATAAGTAACAAATACTGCCTGAGATGTAGTGGAGAAGTAATGGCAGGAAATGGAAGTACTCCAGTTATTATTAATTACTTAAAAATAATTGGGCTGTTTTTGTCCCGATTTTCCACCTTCCCGACCAAGGACGCCAAATGTCAGGTTGTTTAATGTCTTATGAGATTATTCTATCAGATTATCCTCTGGTCTGAGGTATGTTAATGAGTGAATTTGTCCTGAGAATCGGCTCCAAAAAGGATGATCGTAAATATGAAACCGGTTCAATATTTATGAGCAAAAATCTTCGTGTGTGGGGAAAACCGACTACTCCCCAGCAAAGTCCAAAACTATCCAATTTTCCAAACCTGCACCCGTAGCCACGTACATTAGCCCCACAACCCAACATTGTCTAACGCTAACTCACTTTTCATGGCTTTATTTTGGGGTAAAACACTCACCATCTTCAAAATAAAACGAATCATCATCATTTAACACTTTTACAGTGAAAGTGAAACTAAACACACTTTACTAATTCCTCTATTGTCTCATTTCTACTACATGGAACCGGTTCGACTCGGCCCGTCTCCCGTTGTTGTGCACCTCATTCCCTTTCCCCTGCCTTCGGAAACTTATATTTGAAGGGATACGGTGTTTGTCGCCCACATCAGAACCAGAACTGGGCCCAGATGACGTCCTGCTGCTAGATTCACAAACACCACTAAGTATGGTATCAAATGAATCGCATGCTGCGTGGACAAATGTTTTCGTATATTTTGGAGGGATTCCAGCGTTTTGAAGGAATGGAAGCTTTAACAGTGTTCCAACTGGACCTGGTGTCGTCTTTTTAGACCGTTCCTGCCTCATGTTGGCTACGTTCTGAGCAAAACAATGCAGCACATGTGTGATGTCATCGTGCATGAGCAGCGACAGTAGAATGGATAAACAGAATCATTAAGCAGGCAAACGAATCCAAGGAATCGAGCTACTGGGATCCGGTTCTCGAAAAGAACCATTTTTTAAAATGTTTTATTCCCATCCCTAACTCACAGTACAATCAAAACTAATCAATGTCTGATTTTTCATCTTATATGTTAAGTCCTTATATGTGTACCTAGCTTAAAAATACCTTAAATTTGTACTTACTTTCTAGTTTTCCCTCAGAAATCTTCAAAGTTAACAAAAAACATCACTTCTTGTCTGACTTTTTTTTTTTTGTGCAAATTTTTTTCATCTTAAAATAAGTAATTATTGTTACTTTAAGATAATAAATGATTACGAATCATCCCGCACTAATTTCAACAAATTGCAGTATCAGCTAAAGCTCGGGCCTTCCCCGGCCTTGTGTTTTCTGTACTTTCTCAGCAGTGAAATACTGTACTACAATGCACTGGTGCAATCTGATACATTTTAGACGAGACCTTGAAGTAGGCCAGAACCACATCTATCAGTGACTAAATCTGTCCTTGCATTCTCGGGGAAGACTCTCAAGGATGAAGCAAGTCTTCAAAAGCATCTCTCCCTTTTGATGTAAACTTCTGTGACTACTGGGGTGCCTCTTCAGCCCCGCCGACTTTTAATTGATTATGTGAGGCAGAGGGCACCGTATTGTAAATGAGGTGATAGACAAAGACCGCAATGCTCAGTAGCTCCGCTCTGTTATTTTCCACTACAGTGGTAGTTAGCAGTAAAAAAAAAAAAAAAAACTAGATGTGTCATTTGAGAAAAGAGGACATATCCAGCACTAAAAAAAGGGAAACGTGTAATGTGGAAATGTTGGAAAATTGCATCACTAAACGTATCTAAATTTGGAGCATTAATTCTCTTTTTTCTGACAAGAGAATATTAAATTAATGAAGCTTGAGTTCAGTAGTACACATCGCTAATCCCTCTTCAGACATACATGTGCGTCATAGGCGTGTTTGAGTTGCAACATGTGCATATTCATTACAGTTTGTACACACACAGCGCACTAATAGTGGAGTGTGGACCTGCTTTTTCCCTCAGTGGTAAAAGGGACGTTGTTGCTAATAGACTGCAGCGCTGGAAATAAAATAAATCTTTAGACTCCACCCACGGCTCAGGGCACCGTGACATTTGACAGTCTTTTATGGTGCAGAATGAGACATGTTTGGGAGTCGAAAAATTCAATTGTGGCGTATTGATTCTCAGCCGTCTGTCATTATTCCCAGGTTGATTGACAGGAGGAAATTGGTTACGTTAAGTATTTCATATGTTATAGGGGCTGACATTTGTTTGTCTGCTCCCTTTGTCAATATTGTTGGAGAGATCTGTAGCTTTATGAGATAGCATTATACACTGACTGTGGCTTTTGTGTGATGTTCCGGTGTTTTTCCTGACATAATTTAAGATATATTAAAAACCAGCAGAATCTTGAGGTGTTTAATGCCAATATTATTGTCTTCCTCCAGGGGATCATGTATGTTCATAATCGGCAGTAGCCGTGTGCATGCACGCATATGTGCACTCCACTCTGCACAAGAGCACAAACACAACTAAAAATATATTCACCGAGCATACCGATGGCAGCAAAATGGAGCTGTTGTGATTGAAGTGTTACAGCACTTTGCATAACAAAAGAACAGTGACCTCATTGTGCTGATAGTTGGCTCACCTGGGTCTGCACTCGCTCTGGTATTTGATCCACGTTAGCACTGACACAGCGCTATTTTTATGCTCTAGTCAACCTGGTTGCAGTACCAGTTGTTTGGGGTTTCATAATCCCGTAGCAGATACGCTGTCAATCACCAGAGTATTTTGTAAACTTTGTTATAATCATTCCTCTATTCATTTTTTAGCTGTAATATATTCTTTTTTTTTTATTACTATTTCATGTCTATGTTTATTCTCCTCAATGGAATTATCATAAAATTTAAGCTAACTTTATTTTTTTACTATATTCAAGTTGACATTTGTTGACATTGTTAAAAGAATAATACTTTTTATAGATTCACATTTATATCATTTCATCTGTTGATTTTATGGTTTTTCGCAGTTACAGTTGGCTCCATATCTCAGCAGGGAATCTGAACTAAAACTGATAGCGCTCTCTTGTACTGCCCTGGAGGCATTATGACTAATTAGACACGTTTACATTAATATTGACTATTAAATTTACCGCGCAATTTGTTAACGACAGCAGGAGGACCACGTTAAGTAGTTAAAGGACCTGACTTTTTCCAATATGCTCAGAATCTTTGCTCTTCAGAGAAACTTCATGATGGTACAAACGTACCAGTATGATATTAGATCACATTCACTGATTGTGTTTCAAAAATTGATTTGATTTGCATGATTTTCATGAAACCTGGTATATACCATATATGTTTTGCTACACTTGTGGCAGTTCCCAAATACATTTTCTCTATTTAACCTTTCTTAAATGATTTATCACCATTTATTGTAATATTATCCTCTGTAGTTTGCATTTTTTCATTAAAAAAATCATGTATTTTCCTGTGTTTAATTCAATGATCGTATGGATATTCATAAAAGTTCACATTAAAGTTGATGGTTATTATATAAGAAATATAAAATTGAAGAAAACGTGACTTTTTTTTTTAGTAAAATTTATCATTAACTGAACATAAAATAAGTATTTCCATCCACTGTCATTGATCCAACTCCATGTTTTTTTTTTTTTAACTGGTGAATCAATGTTGTAGAAGATAATTTCCATTAGGGGTGTGTGCAAAATATCGATACTTGGATATATCGTCACAGGCCTCTTCACAATGCGTGTATTGATACGGAGGCGTCAGTATCATTTTAAAAAAAATGTTTTTAGTTTTAAGTTTATCAAAGCCATCTTTATTTGTGCACTACAGCCAAGTTCTTAATGCAGTGTTTTACATGAACTACAG
>JAPSES010000002.1:6517015-6529674 GCA_029822895.1 Maxillicosta whitleyi
GGGTGGATGATGGCAATGCACACAGGGTGACTCATGATCGGGAGTCCATGGAAGTCAGTGTAAGACTATAAAGAAAGCAGCTTCCCTCTCTAGGGTGTGGTGAGGTTTAAGGGCTTTCACATACAACTTTAAAGAGCCCAAGTTTTAAATCCTAGGATATACTGTTAAATCACATGGGAGGCTTATTGTTTTCAAGGCTTCACATATAAGCACTGTTAACCCTCGAAATGCCATTGAAACCAGCCCAATGTATGCTCATTATAGCGTATGAGCAATCATCAGCAGGGCAGGTGTGAGGAAAATGTGTTTGAGCATACAGTGCAGTTCATGTTGCTCTGCTATGTTTCCAGTTATTATCCAATATCGTATTACCTCCCTGTTAAATAAGTGACTCTCACCCTTTCCAGGTCCCCCTCCCCTCCCATCTGTGTACATCCATATATGATTGAGCGTGCATTTGTATGACTACCAGCCAGTCAAAACCGCCCTGACATCACTGGGTGCTTTTTAGCTGCCTGTGCAAAACCATCCAGGCCGACATCGAACCCTTTTCATTAATCTATCATCAGTTGCGACTGGGGCTGTCTGCAAGGCAACACTGTCTTTTATTCATGCTGGGAATAAGATGAGAAGAAATAAATAAGGAATACTGTGTGCGGTATTTAAAAAAAAAAAAAAAAAAAAAGGCAGGCTTTTCACATTTTTAAATGCATTAAGAAGGAAAATTTGATATGAAGATCTACAGTATTGTGCTCTTTTTCGTACTTTTTCATATTTTACGTTCAGTCGAAGTTAAGTACAGATGCAACCAATTTTCTCCCTTTTTTTTTTTTTTTTTTGGCTGGTTTGGTTTGCATTTGGAGAGGTTTGTTGAAATTAAATTACTTCTATTTGAAATAAAGTAACTTGCAAAACTGCTACGGTTCATTTGGCAGCAGTGATTGTTGACACCGGGTTTAAAGAAGAAAAAAAAAATAATAATCTGGCGTCTATAGTGAAGAGTTTTAGTTAATTTTGTCGCATTAAAAAGACAATTTCATTTCGAAGCCTTTACTTCCTTGCTTGTTTTCTTCAATCACCCACCCACTGCTCGTCCTCTGAGTGCGATGTGCTGAGACAGTGTCAAGAAGTAAGATATGATTGTATCATCAGATATTGATTCTAACCTCAACCTGCACTATTGCCTGGTATTGATTCGTCCAACTGGTGCAAGAGGCCTGAAATTGGTCTTTGCAGTGAATTTCACAGGCGCAGTGTTTTTATTTGTCAAGAAAACATTCATGCACTGCTCAGCCGTGTCTGTAGTGGCTGTATGTCTGGTTCTTTCTTTTGTTTTTATTATGTTCGTCTCTCTTTTCAGAACAAAATTCGGTGATATTTACTTGTGCTTTGAACACATTCAGTCCAAAAATCTTAAGCGGGAACTGATCGAGCCTCTTATATCTGATTTATTCAACACTCTGCATTTTTACACAAGCACATTAATGACTAAAATAAAATAAAATCTGCATGTGTGTCTATATTGTGTGCACAGCAGTAAATACTTCCATAGCTCTGTCTGCTAGCATGTGGCACAGCATGCACCACACCAGTGTATATTTTATTTCACTGGAAAATATGACTTCTAGTTGAAATCTACCTCTGTAAAAAAGCTGAAACGCTGCAGCCTCAGTCAGTCATTCAGCCGAGGTGCCCGAGCTACTCATCTCTGGTGACTTTAATTCATTTTGAAGCAAGATTATGTGGGAAGTTTTGGGCCTTCATCTGGCAAATATGAAGTGGGCTTAGCTCTAATTCTGAAGCTTAAACTGCTTCATTTGATCTTTTGCTCAAATAAACATAAATAGTATATGAAAACATAAAACTGTAATGAATTTGCAACAGAGAGGCATTTTGGTGTTGGAGTTTGCGATTGGGTTTATTTTGCACCTTCTGCTTTTAATTTATTGAATATGCTCTAAAAAATTAAGATACTACTACTACTACTACTACAAGAAAAAAAAAATCACATTTGACGCGGCACAATGATTACATTATCCTTAGTCCCTCTTACACTTTATCTCTCAAGAATAAATCACATTATCACAATTATTTCACACGAAAAGTTTGGAATGACAATGAAATATGACATTTATGTGATATTTATTTATTTATTGGGTTGAATTATTTCCATATATTGGAGTGATGTTTATAGCTGTAATTTATTTTACCTGTTTATATTCAAAATAAAGTCTATATTTATGTTTAATATTTATATCTATATGGACATCAGTGTATTTTCCAAACAGATGCTTGACACAACTCGTGCATCCTAACGGCTCTGCCTTCATAATCCTCATTTTAGTATGACGTAGACTACATTTCTCCACTGCTGAGAACACCTATTATTCCCACGAACACTGTTACTTGCAGCTAAACAGCGTGACCCTGCTCGGTCTAATGAAGTCACTAATTTAATATGCCACTGTGCTTTGGTGGCAATAGATTCAAAATCTAATCTGGGCCAAAACTGATTAGGCCTATTAAGTGGTAATGGAGCGGGGGGCACTTAGCATGCTTGGAGGTTAAGCACCTTTATCTAAGGCGTGGCTGCTCTTTTGTTGTCCTGTTGTTAAGCTGATTGCATCGCTGCGACCATCTGTCTACTTGTGTGGTCTTCGTTTTGTGTCAAATCTTCCCAAAACCTGTTCATTTGTAACACTTTATTACAATGTACTCAGATGTTAGATGCACGCTCTGTATAGTTTCATGTGATTGAATAGCAGACCTGAAAACACAGACAAAAAAATAAATAAATATCACTCGTATTTTCAGTAATTATCTCAATAATAGAGCTCTACGCACTTAAATATCTGCCAAATTGCATAGCACTTAAATACTAGAATAATCTTTCAGCGTCTATTTGATGTATGACTGATCTGCCGATGAACACAACCAGAAGACATTCCTTACGCATAGAGCTGGCTCTGGATCCTCGCTCGTTGCCAGCTTAATGCTCACTGCCACGGCACGTTTTCTTCTAACTCCCAGAAGGCCTTGACACTTTTCTGGCATGTATGAAGGATGGATCACGGGGCATAAAAAAAGACAATGTCCTGCAGTGTTGAAAATTTATGGCCGGACAGTGAGCGCAGACCCATATGTTTAGGAGGGAAGATGGAGCCATGCTCAGAACTGCAATCACATACATCTCAATTAGAGCAATTTCTCCCAGTAATACCTTCTTTAATTTGATGGGCTCGAGACAGACGGACCAGAATGCAACGGGAAAGATGTGCTAGAGCTTGTGTTGTGATAGCTGGAAGTGGAGCTATTTTTTATTTATTTTTTTGCTTAGAGTAGATTTATAATTTGTAACAGATTCTTTAAAATTATTATATTAAACATATTAGTGTAAGTAATGTGTGTTTTTAAAAAAATTTTTTATTGCTTTCGAGCCTTGGCTGCAAATTGAGATAAATAGCATTAGATGAAAAGGATGTTTTAATCAGTATTAGATCCAGAACTCAAGTGAAAAAGTGAATAAAATGCACAAGTGTTTGAAAAATTCTACAAAAACCACAAAGGTAAACTATTTTTTATCCCTTCCTTAAAACATTTTTGAATCCATGTTATTATTTTTACCCTAATTTTTATTTATTCTTACATATTTTACATTATATCACTGTTATATATATATCCGTATTTTGATATTTTCCTGTTTTTTTGTTTTTTTTTTTTATCAAACTAAATAAGAAGGGTAGATTGTGGGAGGAATGAAAGGGTGATAGTGGACCACTTCACACAACTACAGCAGGTATCAGATGCCATCTACTGGTGGTTGAAACTGCTTCATTGTTCAACAGCCATGCACTGCATACTGTACACATTTGGACAGTGAGTAAAGTATTTAGACATAACAATAAAAAAATAAAAATTCTGTATAAATGAGGCACTGACATGATTTAATATTCCTCTATTATTGATTTAGTGCAAACACATAGTAGATCACATGGAAATATTTTTTTTAAATTTTTGCATAATTAAAGCAAATATGGCTAAATGATGGATAGAATGATTATATGATGCACTATTAGAGCACGTTATATGTAGGAGTTAATCTGATACTAAACTAAACTCACAAGTGACCCGAATTACACCCACAAGACGAAGTGAAATTGAGGGTAAAGCAAGTTTGAAGTATTCCGCAACAAACTCAATCAATTCCCATCCCCAGCCGTATCAGCGTAGTCTCATAAGACTTTGAGGCTGAAAGCGCAGACACCGAGCAGCTGAGCGCCATCCTGTTTGTGACTCCACCATGTGACCCTGCGGCCTGTCTATCCAGATGGCCACTTTCTGTCTGTTTGACTGTTTGTCTCTCTGCCTGTCTCCCTCTCACGGCTCCTCCACGGCTGAACCAGTCGCAGAGCAGCGTTGGGGATCTATTCTATCTGACGGCTCGCCAAAGGCCTCGCAGCCTGGCACCGTTCACACACACACACACACACACACACACAGATCAGAGTTTGAGGGGTTAAATAATGAGCATGTGTGTTTGTGAATTTGTGAATCTGCGAGTTTATTTCCAGTAGAGGTTTCCGCAGCAGATACTAATTCCAGTGTATTCTGCCAATATTCTTTAAAATTTTATTATTTTCATCCCGGGAAACATCTCGTGCATCTAATGTTTTTCTTTTTTTTTTTTTGTTTATTTGTTTGTTTGTTTTCTTCTTTTGCGGCTTGAGGAGAATTCGTACTGTCATGGGAAACAATAATTATGATCAAAACCCAAACAGATTTTTTGCAGCCTTTTGAGAAATGACTCAGTGATAAGGGAGAATAGAGTGAAAAACTTCCTAAACAGAATTGAAAAACAAAACAACTAGTCTCAGTCACAGAAAAATAAGTCGTGCCTGTTTAACTGATAAAGACCCAAACGTCCGCCATTGAACAACATCGTCTACTGTTGTAAAATAATACCTGTTGATCCACTAATCCTATCAATATATGTAAATAATTGGTGTAAAATACAGTTTGTCATCCTTTCATTGTCATCAATTTTGACTCATTTGGATGTTCAGAGGCTCCATAGTTGCCGTGGAAACGCCGTCATCTTCTACAACATTGATTCACCAGTAAAACCCATGCAATGTGATAAATTACACTGGATGTTTTATGTTCAGTTACTGATATATTTTGTGGAAAAAGTCACTTTTTCTTCAATTTTCTATATTTTTGATATAATAACCCTGAACTTTATTCTTAGCTTTATGAACATCTACATGATCAATAAATTAAATATAGGAAAATACATGAACTAAACCAAAAAAAAAAAAAAAAAAAAAAAAAGCTAAATATGGAAGAGAATGTTACAGTGAAAGACAAAAAAACACTTAAACAAGGCTAAATAGAGAGAAAAATTCATTTGGGGACTGCTATAGAAGTAGCCGCGGGTCTTTATGTGTTAAAGGTGAACATATATTAGGTTAAAGCTGAACATGTATTGGTTTAATTTGCCTGTATAGCTCATGTAGATATTGCGGAAACCTCCGAGGCAGGTACAAGGAGCGATTTATGGGGTTATTTTTGCAGATGCCATTTTGCATGACCCTATTTTGTAAGCTGACTCTGCCTCCTACAAGGAGAAGAAATGGCAGTCCTCAGGTGGGCGTCTTCCTTAGTTAGGACTGCTTAGACCACGCCCCCCGACATGGCGAGGATCTCCTTCGAGTCATGTTTTTATCGTTTCTGGACTTAAGTGTAGGCCACTTAACTATCTAAGCTTTCGTAGTGATCATCTCATTTATCTGGGATTATTGCAGTGAATTTACTGTTTGGTCTTCTTCCAGGCCTAAAATGTCAAGTCCAAAGTCATGTATGCAGTAGCTTTATTCGGTAAGACCTTCGCAGATCCGTCCAAAGCTGGTAGCAGTTGATCTTTGGATAGAGCATGAAATAAATAAATCCTCTTTAGCAGATCAATATTCATCCTATTTAATGCTGGATGTGAAACTGCTGGATTTGAGGTGGTAATGCTGATGTACAGCTAATCGTTGGAAAATAAGCAGCGGGGCTTTGCGATTCTCCAGCAGATAGTTTAAACAGGAAGACAGATGAGTAAATGCCGATTGTCTAGGCAGTGAAAAACCTGCTAGTGATTACTTGTAATTTATACCTCCCAATTAATACGCAGAACATCCTTTTTGAGTGGGAGGGGACGGGGGTATAAGAGCTGGTGTTGATGGGTGTGTTACCGAAGGAGGAAAATGAGCCGGTGACACATTTCCTGCTGCAGTCCGACAGTTGATATTGTACGTTAATGATATTAGTTGACACTGTTTGTATAAGTACGGAGTGAGGAAGTGAAGGGATACAACAGAGGGACGTGAGGTTTTCTTTTTATTCGAACGCCCTGTTGTATTTCATCATGTAAAAGAACGAACAAGAGGACACGACCTCATGGCTCTGGGCTGGAGTTGGAGTTGGAGTTGGACTGGAGGGAGGATGGGGCTCTTCCTCCATGTGTGAATTCACTCTGGTAAAGCGCACTAAAGCACCTGTGACAGAGTGTGACAGTGCAGAGCCCAGCGGACTCTCCTCAGAGTTTTCACCGGCGAGGTTGCAGTGCTCGCTCTAAGGCCGGTTCCCATCGCATAAAGTACATTAAAGCATCAAGAACTTGACCAAGTGTAATTTACGGCCGAACGTTCTGTTCCCTGTTGTGAAACGCCCCGCCCACACAGACTTTAAGCATTTCGGGCCGATGATTTACTTCACTTGTAGCTACTATGAATCGAAGCCTGAAGTCTGCATACCGACTAGACCTCTGGATATCTAAAGTTAGCAGGACTGCAGTTTGCGTTTGATGGATTGTCACGAGATGTGTCCTGATTCCAGCAACAAATGACTGAGGAAATGTTTTGGAAAAAAATGGACATCCAAAGCCAATACTGCTTTTCTCTTTTGATTTTCACTGTGCAAAGTTAACACATTTACTGTCTGTGTGTCTCGACTTGACAGCTTCCCTGGAATGAGGATAACTTTGTCTTACTTTGCTATTAATAACAAATAGTGATTTGAAGTTAAATGTATTTTTCCTACGTATCATATATACCTCTGAAGTCTTGTTCCTGATGTCAAAGATGTGGATCTCCTTACGTCATAAAAATAATAACAACCTAAATAACAGCTGAGATGTCTTTGTAATATAAACATTTCCCTTTCCCAGTCTATATTGCTTTATAGAGTTATGAAATCTATTTTTCTTCTGGTTCTCACATGATATCCATATGGCGATGCAACACAAGCAGTAAATTTTAAAAGTTAGACTCAAAACACCTGTATGTCTGCGGCTTCCTGGAAAAAACACAGTTGAAAGTATTGTTAAGATGTTGATTTTTATCGACTGTTGCTTCAGAAAGACACATTTTTATTAGCGTAAAAGCTACGGTCATATTTTTAGTTACTATTTGTTTGCAGAAAGTGGGGATTGTGGGAGCGTAAATGCATAAAACAAAAGTGTCAGGTTAGTGAATCTGTGCTGGGAACCAGAGATTCCAGTGAAAAGCGGAGGGGAAGGGGGGGTGGTGGGGGACGGGACACTGAGAGAGGGACCCGGCTCACTGCTACAAAGCTGCCGAGCCGGGATGTTTACCAAGGATTTTTGGCTCATGAAGCTGAAGGACTGCAAGAGAAAAGAAGAAAGGAAAGACGATAGAGGAAGAAGGAGAAAAAAGATATTTGGCATTTCTGACTTTTCCCCCAACAAACACCCGAGGGTCTAAGAGTCTCATTTAAATAAACAAAACCAAGGGGGTTGGATCAATTTGTGGACAATAAGCTTTGCCTCGGGGCCCTGCGCTCTGACAAGCTCCGAAAGTGGCGCCGGACTGTGTCTCGCTGAGTCAGAGGTAGAAATCCCATCCTTCAACAAGTTGTTGTGAAGCAACGTTCACAGGCTTCACTGGTGGCCTCACCTGCCTCTGCGCAACTTTGAAGTTAATAGAAGCAGACGCGGCCTGCAAATATGCAGATCTCCGTGAACAAAATGGCCCCCTGCCACAAAGCGTGTAGGAGTGGTGAAAAAAAAAAAAAAAGAACTCTTGGCTGTGGTGTCTGGAACTTGGCTTGGAGTCACTACCTGGAGCAGATGTGAGATTTAGGAAACCAAACAGAGCACCTGCAGCCTCCACCAGCCAGGTTTCTATCCTAGACCACTTTAAAGGTCCTGACCTCGCTTCACAGGTAAATGAAGCGCTTTTCATCTTACATAAATAACAGCAGCAGTGGCACAGAAAGGCCAGGCTCGTGCTCTGTAGTTAGAGTGAATGACCAGCAGAGGGGGTCCATGACACAAAGAATTCCCCCAGGATCAATCAGCTGGATTTTTTAACACAACTATAGCTTCTTCTATAAACATGCACTTATTACTTTAGTTGTTATCCTTTATATAGTTATTTATTTATCTATTTTTTAATGAATACCAAATCTACCACATGCGTCTTATTTTGCTGATTATGGAAGTGGCATCTTTTTGCATTTCATATAAACATAGAATAGTGTGGGAAAACAAGTACATCACTATTGACACGAAGGTACTGCTCATTCATGCTCAGTATAATATGAGCTATAGTGTCGGATTATTATTTCATAAATAAAGTACATTATTACAGGGTGTTGCCATTTAACAGTATTAAAACTGTCAGGACTATTGTACCTGTGTGAGCTGCAGAACACCAGTGGACAGCTGTGATGTGACTTCTACACCACTAGGGACTGAACTGGGTCCACAAAAGAAACATTTTTGTACTAAAAAAAAAAGAAAAGAACAAACCTAAAATAAGGCTATTGTACTGATCATGCAAACTCATACTGTTCTGCTTTTTTCCTGTTCTTTTCTTCTCTACTTTTATTTTATTTACATTTTGCCAAATAGACTAAATAGTCAGTAATTATATTAACTATACATGATGATAATAACATGTTTGGACTAAACCTACTTTACCTCCTCATTACTGTCATTTATACATGATGATAGAGGATATACAGCGACGCAGCATTGTGAATCCAAAAGTTTGAAGGTCAAGCACCGAATATAAGCTAAATTAATATACCGAAAAATGTTCTGCTGTTTCCCAGGACACCTACAAACAACTGAACCCAGACTTTTATTAAACATGCCCACAAGTGATATCAGACAGCTGGCGTGTCAGTCAAACAGTCCTCAATCAACTCAAACAATCCATAAACATAACATAACATTAAGTTTGCCCATCATAAACACAAAATATCATTTAATAATTGGGAGCACCAACTCAATCATAACAATCATAAACACTAAATAAGTGAACATTTAACTCAATAATAACAATCATAAACACAAAATATAAGTGAACGTGTAATAACTCAATAATACGTGTCGTGCTGCAAACATAAAGACTAAACCCGATGTTGGCTTTAGCAGCTGCTTGATATTGTTGCTGATCAGATACTGAATATATTGAAGATTTTTAGTTTCTATTGCAGATTGACTGTCGTACTTTACCTACTTATTGGTGTGTGTGTCCTGCTGCAAACGAACTACCAGTAAGGAAGGGACGTGAACAGCTGCAGCCCTGGGGTTCCTAATAAACTAAACTAAACTAAACTAAACTAAACATACTTAAACTTATCTGATCATGAAACGCAGCATAACAAACTTTTGGGGTGGGGGGGTGGGGTCCTGTTGTTCCTGTGAATGTGCATTAAGGTCATTTTCACTTTCCCCTTCTTTTTCCAGTTGAACTTTAATGCCGGCCTCTGCATTCTATCTCCTCGTCATAGTTCAGCCGGAGGTCACCTGTGGTCACTGACACTCTGTTTGACACGACTCCACAAAGAGGCCTCCGCTGCTTATCAAGGCACGGCTGACAACTCCGCGCATAACACATGACTGTCCATAAAAGGTTAAAGACTTGAATCGCGCTGCTGAGACGCAATGAAAAATCAGAAATCACAGCCAAGGCGGAACAGAGAGGTCCGATACCACCACCGTGAGCTGTCCATCCGCTGTCAGGTACGCACTAAATATGTCACTCCGGGCTTATCAGGGAAATTAATTAATGATGGCCTCAGTCAACTCCGGCCTAATTTCGATTTGGCTGCAGGAATACGTCAACAGAAATAACATGTTCAGTGAGAATAGCAGGCAGAATTTTTTCCCAGACTTTGCAGCGCAGACCCCGGAGCATTAGAAACCACAGAGACCACGACTGTACTCCATGAAATTAGATAACAATGCAACAGATAATTCATAACCGAATGGAAAAGAAAGGGGAAAATCGAGATTAAACAGAGTCTGACGCTGTTAATGACTGTTTTCAATGCGACATTTGTGTTTTATTTGGTTTTTCCCATAACTACACGGCCTCTTTCTGCAAATTCTGGTTTAAAGTAAAGACATAAACATAAGTATTTTACTAATTTATTCAACAGATCCACTGTGTTTCCAAAGGATGATGTATCGTCGGAGACAATTTACAGCTTTGTGTAGGAAATGACAGCTACTTTGTGGAGCACTACAAGGCTGTTTAAGAGCAAAATAAATAAGTATTGTGCACATTTGTTATTATTTTGTCTTAGTTGAAGTGGGGTGGCGTCTTACACTAAAGTATATCTCAACAAAAGCGTTAAAATGCTGTTAATTTGTCTGCGTTATGTCAAAATTTGTTTGTGTTTGACAAACTTTAGAAAGAAAAGGGGCGTCTTATTCTTCTTCTTTTTTTTTTTTGTCCCTGTGTGTAAATGTAGAAACTGAGACTGGGCTTATATTTCTTTGATCCTGTGGCTTCCTGAAATGGCCGGCTTAAACATTGTTCTGCTGTTCCCTTTCTGCCCACATGAGACTTTCCATCGCATCCCAGACATTGAACGAGCTGGTGTAAGCCTCACTAAGTCACTCTTAGCTCCACCGCCTCAGCTTGTGTAAGCCAATTCATGCTGAATAAGACCATGTTAATCTGGGGTTTACAATGAGATTGAGTAACTTCATTTTGATCCTCTGTTAACCTGAAAATGCTACGATGGCCAACTGGACTCGTGGATGGTGGGGGGGGGTTGTTGTTACTGTTCCCAAGACAATGTGTTCGTGGTTTCATCTCAAGTTCTCCTGGTGCTTTGTGTCGGGACACACACAAATATAGACACCATTAGGTTTGTTGTTTTGGCAAAGTTATAAAAACCATATTTATCTGTCTTTTTAATCAAAATACATACAACTGTATTATAGAGGAGATATGCAAAAAGCATTAAAAACCAAATTTAGAGGAAAAATCTGAATATTATCGGAGCTGTTCTGCAGGACAAAACACAGAGTCTGAGGGAAAATGTTTGGAAGGAAGCTTGGTATAATAAACCAATCTGATTTTTTTGTGTGCATTTCAATGCTGTGCACATATTTCATGCATTTTACTGCATTTCTGGAAAGAAATTAACTTGACAAAAGTTAAAGTATTGCATCAATTACTTCACCAAAACAAAGCAAAACATAATATATCAGGAAGGCAAGGACTATATGACACGTAGCACTAACTTAATTTTTCTACAAATAATCATGAAAGACATATTTATGCGCTTACTGCAAATGTGATCTACAACTTCAACAAGTTCTAGAGTCAAATGAAATATTGTTGGTGGAAAAACGACTTTGTTCTGTGGTTTCTATTTATGACATTAAAAAAAAAACTGGAAACATATTAAAGTTTTTAATGAAAAATGTGTCTCAATGCTTAAGATGAATGTATAAATGGTGTTTTGTTTTTTGTTTTTAAAAATACTAAAATAAAATAATTATGTCCCCACAACTGTTTATAATGACAAATTACAGAAGTGAAAAACACTGATGATAATAAGCAACAATAACAAATGAAAAAGGTGTATAATTAAAGCTGTATCAGCCAAAATTTAGAGGGAAAACCAATGCTACTCTCTCCTCCTGGTCTAAATCAAAAGACTAAATATAGATACTGATGAACCTGATGTTGTTTCGTGTAAAAGTTTAAGCTTCGGGTTGTGGAACAGAACAGTAGAGTCACATATAGGATGGACCTGGAAAATCTGAACAGTGTTTTAACCCCCCCCCCACTGCTTCTGAAAATAGTGCTGCAGCAACAAATCGATTAAATGGATCCAACTTGATTCTTAAGAGTTGGCAACGAATTCGGGAGTCGATACATTGGCTCTTGAGCACATTAGTATTGAGGCATGCCTGCATGCTGTGAAGTGGAACAGAGGAACACACAGAGCAGCGTGGCTGAGGCTTTGGATGCCGGGCCAGATTTTTAAAGCTTTACATAATGTTCCCAGAGGCCACAGCTGACCCGTTTGCCCCAAATGTAGAGCGCCATTAATGTAACAAAATGTGAATATGGACAAAACAAAATCACCAAAATCCCAATGGTGCACTATTTTATGGTGATTGTTTTAGCCCGCTAACTAGTTAGACACTATCGTCATAATTACCATATTTTCTGGATTAAATGTTGCTTCGGAGTATAAATCACACCAACCATAAAATGCATAATAAAGAAGGAAAATACATAGGAGTATAAGTCGCATTTTTTTGGGTAAATATATTTGATAAAATCCAACACCAAGAACAGACATGTCATGTTGAAAGTCAATTCTAAATAAAAATAGAA